>JAIPRL010004910.1:0-35161 GCA_025469235.1 Pemphigus obesinymphae | reverse complement strand
TTTTTTTTTTTTTTTTTTTTTTTTTTTTTTTTTTTTTTTGGGGGGGGGAGAGAAGGAAGGGATCGTGCAAATATAATATGGGCTCGCCTATTGCAGGTTCCGAACGAATTCACGCCGTAGTTAAGATGCCGTTCACCCGTATTTAGGCGTATTTAGGCGTATTTAGGCGTATTTTTATTTTATACGGTTACGCCAGTATAACGATATTATTGTTTATCGTTTTAATTATACGGCGATGAGCGGCGTTGGAGTGGTTGTGTGCTCTGGAGTTCGGCGCCTTAACAACGGGGATGGGCCGAAGGAGATGTAAAATCGAGTAGCACACGGACGGACGGACGCACACACACACACACACACACACACACACACATACGCACGCGCACACATGCCGAGATCAATAATCAACGAGGCAAAACCGAAATACTTAGTCAACGTCATCGGGTTACGCGATCCACCGCACGGTTTTTATTAATTTAAGTTTATACTCTCTCGCGTCCGCCGCCCGACGCGATCACCGCCGCGCCCGACTCTCCGCCAGTGCCCGTCATCCCTCCCCGCGTGCCCCCCGTCAACCGTGCCCCGACACCGTCGTACTACCGAAACCGTCCTCGGCGAAAAAGTCGTTTCAAGGATAAAAGTCCACTGCACGTGCACACTTATACACCGTTGTTTATACGTATACACTCTAACTTAGTATACACATACACACACACACACACACCCACACACACACATATATTCACTAAAAGTATTGGAATTCTTTTTTTTTTTTCCGCCTCCAATAGTAATACGATTTCGTATGAAATTGCATTCGGCAAAAATCAAACAAAGTCAAAACCCATTTTAAATGTCGCGCCGTTAACAAAAAGTCACACCAATGATTTTCAAAGCCTACTTATATACTAATAAAATATCTATCCACAAAAAAAAAAACGAAATGCCACTTTTTCGAGTGATTTTACAGTTAACACACCCGTTATCAAACACATAATATGAACGACAATATTTCGGACGATTTTGTCGTCGTTTTGAAAAACATTAATTACCAAGTTAATGTTAAATTAAAATATAATGTTTTGTTTTTTTTTTTTTTTTACAACGACATCGAACAATATAATTGAAGTAACACCATCGAGTCTCTATAGTATTATCATTTATATATTATATTACTATAGGTGTTTTAACTCTAAATCCGTTTTATAATGTTTTTTCGTATATTTTTCTTATTTTTTTTTTTTCCGTACGTATGTCTTGATTATGTAAATAGAAAAAAAGGTGTGGATGTGTGGGGATCAATTTTATATAACTTTTAAAATGTAGTTTATCATTTTTTATTTGTTAAGTTTTCGTTTTTTAAAAAAATATTTCTTAAAAATTGCCTATACAAATCCCCGTTAAAATAGATAGTGTGGCGACTTCTTAAATGTCTATATTATACGTAAATTCTATAGAGTTTTGGAAAGGTAATTTTTAAACTCTGCGCCTTTAAATTGTTATCGTGTGAAATATATAAATACCGTCAACGCTCATTTTAAACTACTGTGTTGTCTGCATGGTCGGTGCATTTAAGTGCACAAGTAATCAATAGCAAGTGTCTATCGAATAATAAATTATAATAATTTGTAATTCACATAGAATTTAATTTTCATATTATTGTAGTGTTCTCTGGATAAGTTTATACAATCAATATATTTAAGAAAAACTGAAAATGATTAATTTAACGGTGTTCCTACCATATGAAATTTCTACTTTCGAAAACCCTTAAACGCACGTTCAAAACCACGATTTATAGTATGCATTTCAGATATGAATATTATGAATAGGTATAAATGTGAAATATTGTAATCAGCCAAGTTTTGAGATGAAGACATTGCTATTATTAGGAACAATTGAATCGTTTCCATTATATTCACTCAAATAGATTTTCAGTATTCATATACACCTACATGTTATGAAACGAACCGCATATTTCAATGATAATACTGATTTGAGAAATATTCACAAACGTACAAATGATTATTAACATGTTTCAATTTAATATTAACATGGAGCAATACACACATTATGCATTAATTGTTGCCTATCCGTCTGTCCAATTATAGGACTAGTATAGAAAATGTACGTTCGGAATTGCGATTATATACTTAAATATCGTTTATGGCTTTAAAAAAAAAACGATTTTAAAAATATTTATGAGTTAACAGTTATAACGTAGGTATTTAAAAGAGAAATTATAAATGATATAATACATTTAAATTTTATTACATTTTTAAAATTTTTAAACATTTTTCAAATTAAATTTACCGGAAACGTTCAACAAGAATTACCGGCGATTATAGTGTATTTGATGTGAATAAAATATCACACACGATTAAAATTAAAAACAATTTATTCATAAAAATATCGAAAAGTTACAAGAAGTTTTTGCATTGCATATACTTTTAGGTAAGGTTAAATTTGCAGTACTAGTTTTGGTATTCAATTCATTTTGTTGAAACGTACGTAATTCAATCATGGAACGATGTGATCGATTCAAACACATAGAATAGTTTACGGAGTAACTTTACACATTATACAACTTACTGAGAGATAAAAAATGTATTATACTTATAACTTCGATCGCAACAATTTACTCTGAACTACACCAAACTTTTAAATGAAGAGCTGCCCTATGAATTCAAGTTTTGGTAAATGGCCAATACGACTATGCACGGCCATTACGTGTATCTTATGCTTACAGAACAAAATCGATTTCGTATCGTGGAGTTTAATACAAATCAGTATAATGTCATGTTGTATGCCGACATCGAAATAATTAATATTATATTAAATGGAATCATTGAATATTGTCATTTCGAAACAATGTATATATATATAGTAGGTATATTATTATGTATTAATGTGCCTATCATTTATCGTAAGGTTATATTGATGTTTTTAAATATAATTATTTTATCAACAAGTATTATACATATTCAAATATGTACATATAATATATCATCATTTTGTCATTATTCATACACTACTTTTTATGCAAACTTTGTATACTTTAAAATTAAATGTTAGTCATAAAAAATAACGTATAGGTAACCGAAAAGATAAAATTAAAAATAATTTAATTTTTACGTAGGAAAGGTTAATGACTTTTTAACCTAATGAGGTATTAACCACAATGTTACGTTTATTCATATTGTGACTATAAGTATTAGTCGTTTCTAGTAAGATCCCATAGAAAATAATGGTTTAATATTTTAGTCTAGTCACATAATACCACCATTAACATTTTTTGAGACTGATTAACAATCACCTATGGACTAAAACATATTATATACACAATAGGTAAACAAGCGCATTAATATTAATATACATAGTAAAGACTAAATTATTACTAAATTATGTCTAATTTATAAAATGGACTGTTTTTAGACGCATTGTTCAAAAATTACCTCAAAAATTCATAAAATAATTGAATCGGTTACTTTACAATTACAACAGTCTGCACTACGTATAAATGAAAAGTGTTTGAATTGCTTTTTTAATTATTCAAAATTATTTATTACTATCTAGGAAAGTATAATTAATAAATTGCATGTAAATTTATTATTATTATTATTCTATACTATTTATTATTTCATTATACATATTATACGAATAAAACAAAATTAAGATTACTTATGTACGTTTTATTTTTGTTTTGAATATAAAATTATTTTAGTCGATTGAAAACAAAGAGGAAAGTTTGAGAATAAATAACTAGCCCGAATCGCATTGGAAATTATGTGTGTTGGTGGGTAATAAGTAAGGAATTTAGCTGTGAGAATGGATAAAATTGGTATAGGAAGTAATATCAAAGAGAATATAATAAACATGTAAGCGTATATGCCTTTAGGAACCGTGAAATGATAACTGATGATTGTATAGAACAATAATATTCTCCTCGTTCGTATTCACAAAGGACTGCGGTTATACAGGAAAGTATGATTGTTATTATTTGTGTTATAAAAATAACAGGTATAACAAAACAGGTAAATTTACATTCACTGCAATGCACAGTTTAACCAATATAAACTCCACAAAAATGATAACATTTTCTAAATTAAATTTGCCTATAATATACAAACATGACATTTTATATTATACGCAAAATAAAACACTAAAAATACTTTTAAATCAAGTTGTAAGTGTTTAATTAAGAAAAATATATTTTAAAAAAAATACACACATTATGTATATTTAATGACCCTAATATTTATCTGTTCCCAGTATCACTGCATTATCATAATTCATAATTATTATGAGATAAATGATATACATTTTCTTCGATTCCTCAATACCGTCAATACTGCTTTAGGTTGAGATTAACCCGCCACGATAGTACCATCATTATTTGTAACACATGTGTTCGCACAAGGTCTTTTTGACCGCTCACATATTATTATATCTTAATTTGTTTTTAATATTTTACACACAAATTTTTTTTTACTGATTTACAAATATTATACTTTTTATTTCAATTAATGTTGGTTTTATTAGAACTGTTATACAAATTTAGAACATCATACCTTTTGAATAATGTACGTGTGACGTATTATAATACGTTTTTGCGTGAAGTAAAACTGGAAACAATGCCGACCATAAGATAAAATACAGATAAGCGTGTGATGACTGACAAGACGTGTCGTATGAAACTAAATTCTAAAATGACGAAAATATTGGAAAAATAGTTAATACCTAACAAAACTGATACCGAGTGTAGTCGTACACGGCCTTTTTGACAGGTAACATATTTTAAAAATAGCTATACATTAGACAAACAATATTAAATTTTCTAAATAGTTTTAAAAAATAGCTTTACGTGTACATTATAGGTATCAAAGTACACGAAATAAAGTAAATTACTCACAACGAGTAATTAGTAAAATAATAAACACACCGTTTTTGGACGGTGATGCGATGTTTTTGGACCCATGACGGGTTAAGAAAAATATTAGAATCGAGATTATTTTTGGTATAATTTTTGATAATTGTGGAGTATAATAATCAATTATTATAAAGGGCATTATTTTTTAACCAGCACATTAGTACGGTCTGATAAATCCGAAAATGATTCAGAAAAATAAGAAGTTATTGTTTTGCTTATCAGGCGTATCAATGAGCATAATATTTAGAATTGATTCATTGATATATAGCAATAATACAAATTATCGAGTACCAGTATTATAATATTTGATATTTCCCTATCCTTATTATTAAATTATACCTATTGTGGTACCAATGTGAATTAACCATTTTTTATTTTTGACATATCACTAAATCAGCATAATAACTTTACCTTGAATGTTATTGTAATTTCAATATGTATTAACGATAATTATATTAATAATAGAAATTAATAACCATAAACTGTAAAAAGTATTTAAATACCTACATGATATGCTATCATATAAAACTAAAAATATATTAAAAATACTATTCAAACATAATATTTTGGAAGTACCTAAAAGGAATTTAAATATTTAATATAAATATTAAATATTACGTAAATGCGCATTGATCTACTCAAATACTCAAATGTATTTTAAATATTCTATAAGTGTAATTGTAGGTTCTATGTTTGATTCAATGATATATTTAATCAAATATATTTTAGAACAGTATAGGTATCTAATGAAAATGAAAATATATATAAACTTTCTTAAAAATTTAATTAATTGAATTTACGTAATTAATAATTCATTTAAACCATTTTGAAATACTATAATATGTATATGCATGTGCTATAAGTAAAAAAAAATATACGATAATATCACTGTCTCTCTGTATACGTATGTATTTTGTGTTTTATAAATTATAAAATATATTCATATTCTGACATATAAAATTAATTTATGGTCTGAAATTTAAAGAATGCGTTAGTCTGTAATAATAATGATTCGAAATAGTTCAATATTCAATTTATGAACATATTAAAATACTATATACTCTAGAAATAAAATTATAGACATGTGCATTTTTACAAATGTATTTATGTTCATAAAGACATTCTCAATATCATTTAAACTTAAGAATATTAATTGACGAGTAATTTGTGTAATCTGAGTGTAAAAATACACATATTCTCATTGATTAACTGAAAATCACCTTTGATCATACGATAAAATGTATTCACTTATTATTCAATCAAAACAAATAATCTTCTTTTGATGTTAAATGTTGAATTGCTCTATTCATCCACACCAAAATCATTAAATGGATTGATGTAAAATAGAAATGTATTTGTCGATCCGACCCCTATTTATATTGGGGATTTATCAAAGGGAAAACATGGGATCAACTAATATTTATTTCGGCATTCTGTGTAGAATGAAACAAGATATACCAAAGTTTCAGCGTAGTGTGCCCCTATAACGTTTATCCATTCGACGGTATTGTGACATTTTTCATTTTTGAAAGTCAACTTTATATTCTATTTCTGGAAATTTTTCAAAGGAATTCGATCATGTTTTGTAATAAAATAATAATAATATGTATCCGAAAGTTTTTTTGATTTATCGTTAATATAATATTCGTTCTATCGTCATTTTGCAATGATCAATTTAAGCACATATTCATTATGGCGCAGTAAATTTCTCAACTATAGCATATGCGCTCTATCCGTTTGCAAACCTTCATGTAGATCACGGTTACCTCCAGTTAATCGACGGAATATCATCGAATAAATCGACTTGTGCCTTTCTGTGCGATATATACATATAATATATTATGTATTGCGAAGAAATAGCGAAATTCGAAATATCGATGACACTGTAACTTTGCCGAAGATCTTTTTCTGTGATATTTTATTTCACTTGAGACAGATATATGTATATACGTGGCATTTTTACCTATGTTATATTGATATTACACTCTCGTTATTATCGTAATATAATAAGTTCATAGTACCAACTTTCATGCAACCCGAATAAAATACTGTTTAGAAGAAAATATATAAATAAATATAAACTTTTAGTGCACAAACATATATTGAAGATCCACTGAACGTTATATATACATATATATATATATATACAATGTGCATGCGTGCAAACGAACGGTCCCTAAAGATAACTCGTGGATGCTGGCTAAGCCGAAAGATTTAAAATATATATCTACTTGTGTCAATATAAATTTGAATTTACATAATATACAAGATGGTATATTTCTTTTTTTTCTTTTTCATCTCTTAATAAACCAAAGCATTACTAAATAGAAACAGTATTCCTAGTTGATATAGATGTCGTCCTGGATATTTTGTAAGCTTATTAATATTACAAACATAACACCTGGTAAAATTACGTATTTTTTTTTTTTGCCGACGATACAGAATATCAAATTATTTTGAATAAATGCAAATGTACAACGTTTATTTTTATTTTTAATGCCATAATCGTTATACATTTATAATAAAATAAAATTACAAAAAGATCAGACGCAGATTTTTGTCACGCAAAACTCGCATTTAAATAATGAAAATTACAGAATGAAATTACGTTTTTCTGTAAAATTATATTTTTCAATTAACCACAGCCACCAATAACTGTATAAATTCTTGCGACGATAAAACGGGTCGAACGCAATATCTTATTTTCAGTATTTTCAATTACCAAAGAGATTACACGGAGCATTACGATTTTTAATTTGAAATCAAAAATGTTAATGACAATATGCAAGGAAAGTTGAATAAAATATATTTTTTTAATAAAAAAAAAATGCAACTTGATGGCTACTGATGAATAATTGAGTAGGATGATTACTATAATCTTGAAACACAGTTTCAAAAATTATTATTATTATGTGAATCGATTACAAGAATATTATAATTGTTTTTATTTGGTGTAATAATTTCAAATATATCTACTTTATTATTATATTACGTTTCTAGGTTATACTAATTTGTACACACATTTTATTTTCTGATAGGTATTGTATATTTAGATATTCATTTATAATTCATATTATTTCACTAACGTAGATTTTTTTGTTTTAAATGAGTGATATTATTGAATTATTTTTTGTTTGTTTAAATCATAATTTTAAACGCATACACAATGTTCCTTTTATTTAAATATTCAAAAATTTTTTTATTGCACTAATATTAGAGTAGTATACACATATTATATCTCGAAAGAAATATTAAATAAATATTTGATTAGCTATATTTGACTATAATTTACGAACAATGTTTTTAGCTAAAGCATAGTCTGTCTGATCTTTTTTGTTCAATAGTTATAATAATTGTATTGATTCTCATATTCATCCCATATACATAATATTATTACGAATTCAGGAATTATTTAAAGTGTCTTTATTTTTCTCTTTACTCGAGAGACTAATTGATAATTTTAAGTATAACTGCATGTTATAGTTTGTGATCAATGCGAGGAAGCTAGTGGACTTATAATGATATTTATTTTTTATTTTCCCGTGAATAACTTTTAACCAAAAAGAATTGAATAAGATTTAATGAGATATTTTGGTGACAAATGAGTTCTAGGTAGTAATTTTAATATGTTATTTTTTGATATTTACTGTAGTTTTATTAAGTTGTAAAGAATAACTACCTTTTCTAATGGAAATATTTTTTACATGTTAAGTAAATAACAAACTTACAAATAAATTATTTTTTAAATTAAATATTTTTACATTACACTATACCTGCGCTTAGAATCCTTTTATGGATTGCAATGATTCATATCTACTTTCAAACACAATACATCCACTAAGAGTATCCTGTCTGATAAGAAACATGATTCTAACTCTAAAGATACTTAATGAGTTTATTGCACATATTTTCAAATTTTTATTTTTTAAAAATCTATAAAAAAAAATTAAATAAAACAATGATTCATATATTAAACATTTTTTTCTCTGTTGTCATTTCTTTTTCATTTTATTTATTAGAATTTTTTTAGTTATGTAATTTGAATAATAATAATTAGTAAAATTGTAATTAAATATATTTATAATTATTTATTGGTAATTTGGTAACTTATATAAGAAAACATAAAGTTCTTGGATACAAAATAAATGAAAAATATTTTACATACTAAATATAACATAATAAATACAAGGAGTATTGAAATATTTCTCTCCCTATATTTTGAAGATAAGATATACATACAGTTATTTAAATATGTATTTTTATTATTTTAACTTGAAAAATGTTGTAAGTTATTTTAATAGAATAATAAGTATACTATAATAATAAATAAAATAGTTCAGTAATTATTAAACAAATTTAACTATATGATATAAAGTAATTAGTCTAGATAAAATGGGTTAAAATTTATAAATATTAAGTTAGTAATAGTTTTACATTTTGTTTTATATAGTTTATAAAAAGTTAATTAGATATATTTGACCAATTTAAAGTACTAAATGTAACCAACATTGTGGTTTAAATCTAAATACCTGATATACGAGAAAATTGTACACTTGGTAGAAGAAGCCTTCACTTATTAGACGTTAACCATTGTGGTTTTGGTGTTACAAACGTAATAAATCTTGATGTTTTAAAATGCAACTTTCAAGACGGAATTTTGTATAGGCAATTTATGGCCACTGCTGATAGCGGTATGAAACTTTTAATTTGTTGTTATATTTTATAATATTTAAATTAAATTTTTTTTTAAATATTATCAAAATAAACTCTTTATTAATAAGATATTTCTGGTTTAGTGGACACAAGTTATAAGTATGCAAAAGTTAACATTCTAAGAGATCAGGGGTAAGGACATTTTTGATAACTTCCAATAAATATAGTTTTGCATTCTTATGATAATATTTAACAATATTACATGCATTTTTTTCAATAAACAATATTGTATTATATATTTTAATACATTCATTTTTTACTTTGATCATATAATTTATTAATATTGTCCCATCCTTTTTAAATATTAGTAAGCATATTAGTTTTCTTCTTGAAATACTTATTCCGATCAACTCTGGAAAACGTGGGTTATAAAAATTGGTTCGTTTGAGAAAATAGGCCCACGAACTACCGGACATGCATACTGATGAGACAATTTCGTCAGATTTGCTATGTCCTAAATATCGTGGAAAACACTCGGCCTCTTGATTATATTTTAATAATATGACTATAGACATAGACACTTTATTGCACATATTTTATAGTCATTTATATAACATTTTTAAATAATTCAGTCTATTCTTATGGTTTTCACTTATTTTCATTATTTGTTTCATTAAACTTGTTTTTTATATTTTTGAACAGATTAAAAGTAATTTTCCATTAAAAAACTATAAGAATTAACTGCTAAATTATATTTTATCGGCTTTACATAACATCTATGTTTTACACAAAATATTATAATACAATACAGAGAAAAATGCGTGATATTTTCTAACCACTCATATAAAATATTAATATTTTGATTTTATGTAATTTGATTTATTTTATACTCGTAATACATTTTCACAGTAAATATTCCACAATTTTAACAATGGGTTGAATTTTTACCGTCATCATTAAATGAAACTAATGACTACCATTAAAAAAGTCATTAAAACCATTTCAAAAATTGACTGTTTTTTTCTTGGTTATTTAAAACTATGTATAACGATAATTAAAAATAGAATATATGCATAGTTATGCATTTTAGATGATAATAAATAAATATATTGAAAAAATAACGTCTTAATATATATTTTTTTAATGTGTATTCATATAATATGAATTATTAACTAAATTAATAACTATTGATATTAATTTATGGTGATCATTAATCTTTTATATTATCTTTATAACGACACTCAGTGAGTAAGCCCATTTCAATACAACTATTGTTATAAATATGGTAGGAAATTTTTTTTTATGCATTTAATACCCAAGTATCTATTTAAATTCTGTTAAAATCATATATAAAAATAAACGTTAAATTCAATATTATTTTATAAGAAACCTTCATTTTTACGTTAGATTTTTTAATATGACATTTATCTGTATTTAGTTCCACTCCTGTATTACAATATTATACTTAATATACTTAATAAACGATACTTTATTGTGTGTTAGCTCTAAAATATAAGTCTAAACTCTAATGTCGAAAAAAAAGTTATTTTAGTTTGAAATTCAAAACAACATAAAAACGTATATTTTCTCTCCTAAAATCCTCAAAAATGTCGCTTATCGCCTTTTGTCATGTAGCCATTGAGTTTTGTACTTAACGTTGTTCTAAAATTTATAACAGTTTTCCAATGACCATAAATTGTAAAGTGTCTATAAATGATGTATAAACCTACAGGTTCTGCCAGTTTGTTAGTGTTGTATTACATAGTTTATAAATTGTAATTAGATAATACAATTAGGCGTAACCTATAATACTATACACATTTTTAATTAAAAGTTTTAATAGTATTTATTTTATTTTTTATAATAATATTTCTTATATTTTTCAAGTTCTACCCAAAACTTTTTAAAACTTATCATCTATTATAATATACAGCTTTACGTTACGGGATTATAAATTATAAAAATCATAGAAAAAAACCTTTTTAAAAACAATTAATTTTAAATTTCCAATTGTTTAATAGGTATTTGATTAGGTACATTAAATCATCCAAAATTTATTATTTTTAAATATTAATTTTATATTTTGAATTATCTGACGGTATTATCGTCGGTCAGGTTATGTTTGTTCAAATAGTTTAAAAATAAAAAGTTATAATGTTAATTGCAAGTCTATCAATTGTTATAAATTTAAATGCAGACGATATTACACAAATACATCTTAAAATAAATTACAATTAATATACTTATGATTTCATACTAAATTAAAAAAAACATAAGCACTTACTTAATGAAAATAAATATATTAATCATATAAACAATAATTGTTTTTAATTAATCAGACTTTCCACAGAACAGATATTTTTCAAAATTGAATTTTTTTCAAATCTAAAATAATAATTGAAAAAACTAATTTGTTGGAAATGGAATCACTTTACTTGTTAGTATAAATAAAATTTATATATTAAATTTTAAAACAATAATAAATCATTTCATTTTATAAAATAATTTTGAGCCGAACTCGGTATAAAATACACACAACTAATGCTGCAACCAAAAAAAAACAATTAAAGAGTTAATTGTATGGCATCATACATTATTTGAGTAACAAATATATGGTCTCAACAATAATTGTATAAGTTATTTTTCCATTTATAAACTATTATCCGTTAAAAATGAAGTTGTTTTTTATGCATAAGAAAACTAGTGAGCAAATCAAAAAAATACCTGAAAAAAGTATACCATCTAGACGAAAATATATTATTAAGAAATGTCTAATAATTACTTTATTACTCTTTCAACTCGAAGAGTAATTTCTAGAAATATTAACTAAATAATAAACATCACAGTTATATAATTAACACATTTTTTGTTACACTTAAAACCAATAATGTAACTTATCTTGAAGCGAGCGATTTCAGATAAATGTTTGACATCAGAATATTTAAATATATATTATTTTTATTAATTGATTGTTTTTGAATTAATTACAATTAGTAGAATGTATTTTATATAAGTAAATCATATATTCTATTTGTTTGTATGTTTATTATTAAGAATATCTGTGAACTAAGGTAACTCAGGGACTAAACACGAGTTTCTCTCTGTGAGGCCAAGTAAAATTTTTATATAAAAAAAATAATAATTAATAAAAATATACGATTATATACTATATATACAAACTCTAATTTTATTTGTGACTGTATATTCAATTGTTGTTTAATGGAAAACTATACAATTATAAATAATATTATATTATTTGAATAAAGATATTTATTGATTTTACTGTGAATAAGAAATATACATATATTTTGTTAATGCTGTAATAATATTTTCTGTTATTCATAACGTTTGGTTTTCACTACAAACCAGTTAAATATGTGTATAGTGTCGAAAAACATTTGAAACTAATAATATATAGTTATTACTATTCATATTTTTATAATTGAATTTTCTACAAAATACAGTATGATAACAAATATAAATTATATATGAAAATAATTTTAAATTTAAAAATTGTATAATTGTTATTGAACCATAAAATTACGTAATAAATAAAAATATATATTAAATAAGTAAAATAATAATAATATTTTAGTAAAAGTTTCCTTAGAAAATATGGTCACTCTATTATATCTACTTGTTTTCGATTACTAAAAAAATTGTTTTTTTTTTTTTTTTTTTACAAAAATGATAGTTCAAAAAATATTTAAGGATGAGATAATGGTTGGTGGGCGATCACATGCCAAAGTCAGTCGAATGACCCAAACCCGAAACACTCTGATATTAAGGGATTTTATTTCTTTTTTTATTAGACGTTCCACGTTCGATATTTTTCAAGAGGTTATCAGGAATACGATTTTACGTAGACAATTTACGGATGGTCCGAGTCCTCAATAAATAAACCTTTTTATACACTTCCCTGGGTTTCGCACACACGGACAACGCAGTATGGTAAAGTTAAGTTCGTAGCATACCTCTCTGTCCTCGTGGTAATGGATTGCACAAAGAGGTTTTTATCTTGTTGAGTATGCACATTTAGAAGGGTTTTTGGTGGTTTTGATAACTTGGCGTTTCCCAAGTTTTATGTATACTTATATAAATATACATGTATATATATATATTTTTTTTTTTTTGCGTTGACCAAATTGTTGACAACTACCGATATTTTGATAAGGCAAACGGGTCGATTGTTATAAAATCCGGAACGTTAGTCTTTTTAAATTATCCCTTAATCGATTTATATATTTATTTATTTATTTATTAAGTTCATAATAAATTTTCAACACAACGCACTCAAGTGAAATTAAATAAAAACTATTTTATATTTAAACGTCCAATAGTTTTAGTGGAAAAATGCGTCTACACGATTGATAGAGAACTATATAATGTATATTTTATAACATAATAAAAATAAATATTTTAATTTCTCATCGAAAAATGCTCTGTTATACGTTCTATTTCTCTCAATACGAATTAATATATCATAGAATATTTACATAGCACATTTCAAAACATAATTTATTGTTGTTATTTGATATACAAATAAAACTAACCGATTACACTTGAATTTATCTATTACCGAAATTGATATAAACAAAATAGATTTAAACTGTTTTCACAATTATAATTCAAAATATTGTGGATTAATATCCATATATTATAATCTCGAGAAAATAAATTGTATTATACTGTATTGTACATACTTTAAAAATTTTCTATATATATTGAGTGAATGCCAATCATCTGATTTTTAAGGTGTTATGTATAGGCTATTTCGTATAAAGTTTTATAAAAATGAAAATCCAAAAATTTAATAATATTTGTATATATTTTAAAAATAGCTTAAAAATAGTCATGTCTTAGTAACATTTTTTATTGTTGTATTATTACGATATTTATATAAAATCAAGTTCATTGTCTATAATTACACCTACATTTTTTTTTAAATCTCAGAGTCAAAATTTATACAAAAATGAAAGGTGAAAATATTTACTGTATATGAGCATGTAGTAATTTTCAACATATTTATCTTAAAGCCTAATATCCCTGTTTGAAAATTGTGATTTTTAAAATTTAATTAAAAAATATTTTAAGAAAAACCATGAAAAAATTTAAACTAAAAAAAACTCCATGCTATGGAATAGTAAATATTAGCATATTTCATTTATTGTATAAATTTTGATTCTACGATTCCTAAAAGAGATGTTGTATTTATAGAGCGTGAACGTATTTTAATACTGCTAATTCTCTTAAATTGAATTTATGTAAAACTTATTTTCCGTGTATTTTTTCACTACTAATATTAAGTAGATTCTTTACAGAGTTATGGAACACTACATGTGTACTGGAGTATAGATTTAATCAATTTTGGTCAGAAATTATAACATTGCGAATAATATATTATACTGATATACTCTATAACTAATCTTGTGTATAATGTTCTCTCACATATACAATTAAGACCAGATTTTTCAATCTAGTTTATTCTCCGATTAATATGAGCTTTACGAGAAATAAGAAAAAATAGAAATTTTTTTGTTTTTAAACATCCACATAACGCTTATTTTTTAAATAAACTAAGAATACATTTAATTTGAAATATAACTGTTAATGATATGAATGCCTTTTGTTTCTAATCAGTGTGATGTTATCACTGCAAACTGAACATTGAAAAATCACGATTAATTAAATCTGTATAACTTGTTATATATTTTACTATTATATTATCACCACTTATTATTTATTGAATAGATTATATAATAAAAAACATTTAAGTGTCTATATATATGAAATATATGAAACTTTATATCTCGAATAATGAATACATCTGGTGAATAGTTGGATGATTGATAGACTAGTCCTAAATAAATTAAATTTCTTAACCAGCATAACAAAATTGAAAATTAACATTGCAAAGTTATGTAAAGAAAAATTTACAGAAAATGCCCAAGGGATAATTTTGAGCATAACATTTAAATTATTTATGTTTACATTTTGTATTTAAATAGTTTCAATATTTTATATCTGCATTATTTTTATAATTTATATTTAATTTAAATATATGCATTGCATTTTTATGTAATGAAATACAAACTCTACTATACTGACAGTATGATAAATTGCACCGTCTAAAATACCAATAAATTAGTGTTTTTTTATTTATTTATCGATTTTTTAGTAAAGTCATAGTGCTCATGCGAATTATTATTATTGTATAATGTATATGTTCTCATGTGTTACATAATAAATTTTTAGATGCCTCCGCTGTTGAGCACACTTAAATATTTCATGTATTATTCGCCGTTTGCGCATGCAGAATTATGTATCATACTTTCATTCCCTCTCTCCCAAAAATATGCCTAAAAAAATATTTTTAAATAATCGGTGATAAAAACTGACTTGAACCATTTTTCGACTACTCTGTGTTCGAATGTTTGAACGTATGTTGTTAGGTGAAATTACGACTCACGGTCAATCTACCTATTTTTTTATGGAGATATACATTATATAATCAATATAGTTTATGTAATGTTACAGAATAAGAGCAAAAAATAATTTCATTGTGTTAAAAGGTATATTTATTATTATGTATATACTACTGTTCATAGTATTTTTTTAATGTGAACTACCAGATATTATATCACCAACGAGCCCCTACTAAATGTTGGCCCACTTAAATTTTCAAGTATTTACCTGATATTTATAATAATTTTAGTTGTTATAACAAAAAAATGTTATAGGATCTATACTATAATTCCAATACTTAAATATTCTAAATTCCAAAAATATCATCCTATATAGGTTCAATTATGTCTACTACTAATTTAATATGTGATTAAATTCAATATCATATAATTTCAAACAAATTTACGTTCAAATATTCTAATTTTTCACAGTATATCATAATGTAGTATGTATGATACACTCATGCATTTAGAATTAAACGACAATGCAGTTGTAGCACATATTTGTATACTTGATAATATAATATATCATTACAATATACTTTATGGCGATGATAATTTTTGTTTGATAAAATATATAATAAAAGTAATAATAAAAAATAAAAAGTATTAACTATAGATTATAGAGTAAAAATTATTATGATGAATACAATTATATTTAATGAACAATGGCCATAAGGATATAAAAGATAAAATATCTTGGAATGTTATGGACCCTTTTCATTTTTTTTGGTTTTTAGTCATTGAGACCATATTACCAAACAGATTTCTTTTATTTTTTCATTAGCTGAAAAAATTAAATAACTATACAATAATTCAATAGAAAGACATAGGAATAGAATTCAGCAGAAACGTAAAACATATATAAAATGTTCGAATTTTAAACAAATAAGTATATTAAAAACCGAGTAAATAAATACGGACGCTGAAAATTTCTTGTTAATTAACAATATTTGATATATTATATTCTTGTTTAAAACTATTATTTTTTGTTGTGTAATAATATTGGACCGTATTATTATTATATCCCCAACTCACGTATCTCAAAGACTAATAAATTGAATCAATATCACAGTAACTTAGATTTTTGTACATGAAACGTGCTCACAATAATATTTTTTTCTTTTATGAAAACTAACACGTTTGTTATATTTATTGAACAGCTCTATGCATTTTAGACTTAGATAAGTGGGTGTTTTACAATTTTACGTTTAAATTATTTTCTATTTAAGGTAAAAAATAATAATATTATGTTGAGATTACAACTAATATATTTAAGTATATTATAAAATAAATATAATTTTATAAAATGCAATAGATTTAATGCATTTAATGCTGTTAACTATACTTGGTCTGTGGCAGTGCTCGAATTGAGGGAAGAGGGCGCGGGGGACTGAGTACCTTAATTAATTTTTCAGAAATTTTAGCGTGCCTCTACTATTTTCAGTTAAAGAGACATGCAAAAGAAATTTGTTGTTGAAAGAGAATTAAATTCAAAGATGAAAAACAATATAGGTACTTACCTACTTACCATAATTTATGGAACTATTTAAATAAATACATTTGATTACCTATTTATTTGGCTGACCCCAAATAGTTGGGAAAGAAAGTGAAGGAGAAGAAGAAGAAGAAGAAGATATTTGATTATTTATTAAATATAATGTAAGATATCTATTTTAAAACTAAAATATAGTTTTATTTAATTAATGAGGAGGTGTGGGGGCATAGTCCCCCACGGTACAACAAGTTATAAAAATTGATGGGGACACTTTTTTTTCTTAAAAGTAAATAGAGTCCCCTTACTTTTATTTTTTCAATTCGAGCACGGGTCTGTGGTCAAAATCTTTCAAGACAAGAAAACCCCTTAGAGTACATCTAATAATCAAAAAAATTTTAATATGAAAACAATTTTGGATTTTTTATTCGTTTGTTCCATGATATCTGTTATCTTGTAAAATTTAATAATGACCATAGATATATAAAGCAACTAAATAGCCAACTGAACATTATCACTTTTGCACCTATTTGGAATACTGGCAATGTTTAAATTATATACAGCTTATCATTATGTACAATATTCATATCTTAAAGTATAACCTATTGAATTTATTGTTATATTTTCACTCTAGCTATGTATTATTACTATACTATACCACAGAAGTTGTGACAGATCATAAAACTACACAGAACTGTATATTGGCTTATAATAAATGTATTTTATTTTTATGTGTATACAGTTTGTAGTTGTAAGTTTCTGAACATTTAAGTATAAACACCTTATATTCCAGCCATGTCCATCTATCTGACCGTCTACCCATAATTACTAGTACATTTTTACGAGTTTGTTGAATTGGTTACCAATAGTATTATGTTGTACATTATTTTTACATAGTTACGAGAACCATTGTTGTTTTGGTAACTAAAGAGATAGATATTATTCGTTTTGTTTTTTTTAAATAATTTTAGATTGTTTTTAAAATACGGTTTAAAACCGGGAGCTTAACACGCTTGCAGAGTGAGCTTTCATTAATTCATTTATTTTTATTGTATATGATGGTTGCGTCTCCGTCCTATGTTATTCCATACTTTATGTACTGAAAACCTATAATGCACTATAATATTACATACATTTTACATGAATTTATTTGTATTCACTATAATGGTGTAGTCTGGTTTTTGAACTTGTATCAAAATTAAAATGAATATTTTATTATCGATGATAATTTATGTGAACATTACCGGCTTTGGAAATATTGATCGTGCTTCAAACTCATAAATTACGCAGTACATAAAGTTGGCTATCTAATTGTTTTATGTATATTCGATGACGAAATTTAAAATATTCATATAGGTATTAAACAGTTATAAGGAAGTTTTTTTTCCACAATGCTCCTAATCGAGCTAATCAATCACATCCGGGCTGATTATTTGAATAGGCATCCTGTAAACATCCGATGTTGAGAATAACGAAAGTTTATATGAAAATCGATGTGAAAAACGTCGATGTATTTAGGAAAACATCGTCAATATGAAATATAGAGGAAATAATTGTTCTTTGTCGTGGGTACATTAAAGAGATATTTCGTGTCTATTATCCAACAGCCAAACCTGAAATATAAACTATAGCCATTCAGCCTCCATGAGTCATGCAGTATCAATGATTGAATGACCCGACAATGGAACCACAGACGAGAAGAGCCGAAGACCGAGAGGAGCCGTCGAACGAGTGGACCGACCTGACCTGGCGAACGAAAGGACCGAATCAAAGAACGGGTCTGGACCCGCCTTGCACATTTCTAGTGTATACACAACAAAAGATATTAGACAAGTGACAATGACAATTCTGTAGTTATACAGACTACAGTATTATCTAATTTGTATTTCTTCACACGTATTATCATAGATAACTTCAAATTATCTGGATTATATATTAATATTGTGAGATATTTCGATTGATTTCTATACAAGAAAGAAAATGATTTCCATAATGATAAAATTATATGAGAGTGTTACTGACCGTAGTAATTTATGATCACGATTATATTAAATTATAATTATATCTATAATCGAGTTTATGACTGAAAATTCGTCCAATTGTATGTAAGAATACTCGTGAAAATCAAAGACAAGTAACATCGAAATTAATAATTATTAAACATAGAAGATCAGCAAACATCGGTCAAGCTTTAACATCGTTGATTTATTGAATACTCGTATATTACTCAATATAGTAGTTATCTAATATGATATTTGATGAATGATTAACAATGACGTCAGCTAACGTTTACTAGGCATGGTATATACTATACTACAAATAGTGATTCTGTTATCGTGCTTACCTAATATTCACTGTAAATATTCATAGTTTGTAATTTTTTGATTTTTGTAAACAACTTATTTTACTAGTTTTAAAAAAATTATTTGACTTTATTATTTTTAAGGTTATATATATTTTTGAAATGACAATCTACATTTTCGACTTAATTTTTCAACGAACAATATTTTCCTGAACATTGTAATGTATTAATATATCCAAATACTGATCCAACAGTTTATTATTTATAACTTATAAACAAAGGGTTGAAACCGCTATCAATAATATTTTATACACCAGACAGAGTATTAACAAAGATTATCTAAGATTTCTAGATTACCAAGGATTGCTGTAGATTATTAAAGATTATTATCAAAGTCATCTTGAGTTTTCAAACAATAATTATATTTATTATCTATATACCTACTTTATTTAACTATATTACTTTATCATATAATACGAGTATATAACATGTCTGGTACTCCTTAACTACAATAATTTTAATTTGTTACAATTCACGGATGGCATCATTAAAATTTAAAAAAAATCAACAGTAACATATAGTATAAAGCACATTTTATACTATTTATACATAAAAAGCACAATTCATATAATTTCCTATAGGTGATTATTATTTTACGATTATGTGATCAAGGCCTTCCCATAAATATTCTGACTTTGGACGGATGGGAAATAGCACAAGATAAAAATTACCCTCGGTCAATGAAATAAATAGAATTTTTTCTGGACAATGTTATTATCAGAGTTAATATATTATATTCTAAATTCACTCGATTTATAGTAAAAGCAGAAATCAACGAAAACACGGAAAAAATTTAACAATGATTTTAACGATATTTTGAAAATAAAATAAAACATAATTTGAAACATAATAATTCACAAAAATACAACGAATAACATAATAGTATACATATAAAAATTAATTTAAATTATTTTACAAATATCATATATAAATATTAGCTTCACAATTCAGTCTCGTAAGTGTTTTTGAAAACTATTTATATAACTAACATATATTCCTAAACTCAATAATTTTGTATGACGTGTAATTTAATACAAATACAAAAATAACAATTAATGAAAAATACATTAAATTACTATACTATCATAAAAGATATTTCAGTCACATAAGTTTATTTTGAAATTAAATTAAATACTTACTTTAATTAACTGTTTATAATTAATAGTACGATTTTATACATATACCAAATATTTATATATATAGAATAAACTTAAATGTTATAAATAAAGTGATCGAAAAAAATATATTTTAGTTTTAGATTGGTTGTCACAGTTTAATTTGTTTCTTCTTCTTTAAATTTTTTGCTTATTATAATTTTGTTTATTTGTAAAGTTTTAGAAACCAATTGAATTTTTTAGATGGTCGTTATACTTATTCTGCCCATTTTTTTTTTTTTATCAGAAACCAAACAAATACTAATAATTTTAATAATTTATTTTTATTTTTTCAATTATATTTCAACAAATTTGTATTGTATATTTTTTTTGCACTGGAGGATACATTTATTTTGAGATTTACTAAAGATTTAATAAATTGCGAAGTTTTTGAATAATAATTATCATTATAGCTCATCAGGATTATTCACACATGTGATACTGATTGATAAGCACCTTGTATAATATAGACTCAGACATGTATTATCACATAATATTTCCACATTCTTATAATCGTTGGAATGAATATGCATAACATATTATACGTATTGTTCAATTATCGAAAAAATTTTAACAGTAATTTCATGTTAAGTGTATTATTATGAATTTACATTTTTATTTTTTGTACGTTATATTTTTATAAAAAATAAAAGTAAAATTTTAACAATGATCACCTAACTGAATACTCTTAAATTACTAAAAATTACCAAACATTTACAACGATTACAAAGAATTAGAAAATATTTACAAAGATTAGTAAAGATTACCAACTATTATCTAAGAATACAAAAGATTACCTCTATTTAGTACAACGATTTCCACCAGTTCTCTAAGCTATTATACGTATATTTAATGATTCGATAGGATGTGTGTAGTGGGACGGGAAATACTTTTTATTGTACCACTCACTACTCTAAAATTTAAATTCTAATAAGTGATTAGGTAAATGTTAGTTATACAAATAACAGTTATGTTTAACCTTTTTAGAAAAGTACAAACCTAATATAGTAAAGATAGAAAATATTAAAAAATATAGTGAAATAAGTGTCCAAAGTTTATAGAAAACAAAAATATAAAAAGATAAATATTAAAATGGAATATTAGTCAAGAACAATAAATTAATATTCTGTATAATATGTATTATTACAAAATTATGATTTTTAATATTCTTAAATTGTATTTAATTTCTAATTTATTCAATGCGGTAGACCAATTTATTAGTAATATTAGATTACGTTTAGATAGGTATAACTGAATCAGACAAAACGATGTAATTCTAAGATGAGCGTTTTTCTGCACTTATAGTTACGGGTACAGTAATTTTTCTCAAACTCACAAACTTCTATACTTCCTAATATAATGAAATAAAAACATTAATTTTGTAAAAAATTTTTTATCTATATGCAATTTTATTCATTTAGTCTCAAAAAATGCTTAATTCAAAAGTTAATTCAAACTATAAACTAAAGAATATGAATTATTGTTCACAATAATACTGATAAAGTTTTCAAAAATATATAACAATTTATGTACAGCAAACTATATTTTATTAAAGCTTATAGTAATAAACTACTTAGTTCAATAATATAATATTTTTAACCACTATATATTTTTTTTAAAGTATACGGTAAAGAATTATTTAAAACACAAACCATATCCTAATTATATGATCGGCAATATTTCACCTGAATACCAAGTAGGCTTAAATATACTTAAAATTCAATTCTAATGCAATATTATTTCTTTGACACATATTTTCCATTCAACAACCTAGTGAAAATGTATATATACAGGTACATAATTCCATTATACGGATATTATAATACAATATAGATAATGTTATTAATATACAATTCAGAAAAATACAGAAAAAGAAGTGGATTGTTCATATATTATGAAGTATGTTAATTTAAATTAATTTAATAGTACTTAATGTATATTTTTTTTTTCAATTTGAAATAAATACAATCTATAAAATATAGATACCATATTTATACAGATTTATACTTAAGTTGTTTAATTAAATTATTTTTCAGAATAATTTAACTAAACTATTTTATATTTTTATATGACGAAGAGTACAATATATAATATGTATATATAAAATGCAATTGGTTTTATCACATTATTTTATTATACTTCTAATATTGTGTAGGTACATAAATTATGTTAACATAAATAAGAAGCATCATTGATACAAAATTAATAAATATAATGTAAATCAATCAAAAAACTTTCGAAAATAATAAATTAAAAGGAAATATGTATACTTTGTAAGTTAAATTATCTTCCACATTTATTACTTTTGTATAATATAATATTTATATGTTACCAAAAAATTTAATAATTTTTAAATGTTAGAGTTATATAATATGTAATTTAGTTAATTTATATGAAATATATGTATATTTTAACTACGATTTACATAAATATCTTAATATTCAAAATTTACCATTATTTAAAATGTATTTTGTTGGTATAAAGAATATAGTGTCATAGTTTGAACCGAGTTCATTATAATCAATTGAAAATGTACATAATAATACATATGACAAATAAACATGAAATATTGCTCTATAAACAAAAAACAATTATTTATTAAATATAAAAATATTCAATTAAAATTTTTTTTAATGGCAGTAGATATATGAATATGAACACGATATATGAATTATAACTATTATAGTGTTTTGAATATTTTGAAAATAAATGCTACAATAGAAACAAATATCATAACATTATTATTCATTCCCTGAAAACACTCTATTCGAATTACTCTTAACAAGAAACCATTTCCCACGAATATTTTGTACCTATAAACCAGCCATAATTTTTTTTTTTCGATTTTAAAATTACGTTTCGATCGAATATATCAAACATAAATTTCTGAACCTGACCACGTATTTGGCCTTAAACCCGGAGAAAAACTATTACTGCACGTGAATGTTGTATATAGAAAACGATATGGAACATACTTTCTATCTCTGTCTTATTTTCGTTGCTCCGTCTACTCGTTTTTTTCTTTCTGTCACATTATTTTCCATAAAAAAAATCCGGTTTTATGATGCTATTCGCAACCGAACGTTATAACATAAGCCACAATTTTACCTTTTTTCTCCCCGTCTGTTCAACAATTCTTATCTAACTCTTAGCTCTTATTCCGGTCAGCATTTATGTACCCTTACGTTTTATTTTTTATGACAATGTATGTTATTCAGGTATTTTAAAACGTAAATGCTACGACAAACCACACATAAACTTCAATCTTTCGATCGAAAAATTAATATCGTTGACAAAAAGAATTATATACAATCGCACAATGTTGGTCACTTATAAAATAGTAAATACATTTGTATTACATCTGGGAAATGTGTATTTTCAAAATACGAACCTATTTAAAATAAGTATAGTTTAGCGATTCCAATAAAATATCATTTTTATTATGAGTCTTTCATTGGAGAAAGGTATAAAATATAGTATATCTAATAGTATTTGAAATATAGTACAATGCTCACATTCACTGAAATCAGTCACTTTTCCATTAATACCTACATAGGTATATATGTACCTATTATATATACCTATATAAATACATATATTTTACCCTAGTCGTTGAACGAGTAATAATGTGTCGGTGATTCGTCAATTATTTCAAAAATGTATTATTTAAATCATAACAATGTATTGCAATATTTTGTTCTATTCTAATTTATTTATATATTTAAAAAAAAATTGTCAGTGTTATTATATGAACAACACATTAATTATTATATATTAGCAATCTTATGGATAATACGATCAATTTTCTTTATTGAACATAAATATAAAATACAAATAATATTATATTTTTTGTACCATTAAATAATACAAAATTATCTGAGTAACTGCGGAGAACTTATTACTATTTTATTGTTAATTTTTTTTCGTTAAGGTTTTATATTCGAGTAACATTCGAGATAATGAATGAAATTATGTTCAACGATTTACCTTTTTAAATAGCTTTAAGAATAATTTTTTCGGCCATTTAAAAAGTTGTTAATTACCTTTAAATGCATTAATATGATAAAAGTTATAATTATATACCAAATCTCAGTACTATATTCCGTTTGTGTTAAACATTTTCTGGTACCGTCCAATATCATTTTCAAAAACTGTATACTAATACTGTTAGAAGATTTTAATTTTGGCTTTAGTATTTATCATATTGTACTTGACATTAAACACTTTATAGCTTAATAGATCACAAAGTCTCAACAAGCGAATTGCAAGTACATCACAAAGCTGTATAACTTAAAACAGAAATTGTTTAAATAGTTTTCGAGTTGTTCAAATTATATAGTATTAATTTCACATACTTAAATCAAATATATATAAGCTTATAAAAAGTAGCAAAGTCAGATACTGTCAAGCTTTATATTAATAAATATATACTACGCTTAACACAAAATTATTAATCATACAAATGAAACGAGTGGAATTTCAATATATACAATTTTGGACACGTATATTTTTTAAGTGCATCTATCAATTTAATGACATGAAATTTGTTGATTCGATTTCGTATTTAAACTCGACTTTTTGTACCTATACGATATTATAAGTGTTGGTTAAGATAAACTATTTTAACTAAATACGAAATTTGTTAAATTATTTATTAAAGAAAAACTTATATAAAAATAGGTTCTACATTATATCAAAACTATGATGTATTTAATCTTAAAAATACTTTTCTGAAAATTTACAGAATATCATTGTAACACTATTTAATTCTACAGGCCAATTTATTAGAACATTTTAATAAATTACATTTCATAAATATAATTACATATTTCATTATTTTAGATTTTGAATGAAGCGAGAAATGTTTTGGTGTTATAATTATTAGATATATGTGTTATTTTTTACCTTTGTATGTATAATGTATATACATTTGTTATGGTGTATTTGTTTTATCAACAAAAAATAGAAAATGGTTTATTAATTATAAAGTTTAATGTTAATTTGATTAAATGTTTTAATAGTTATACTGTATCTAATCGACTATAATAATAAAATTTATTTAGGTAAAAATGTATTTCAATAATTACTAAAAAATATAATATAATGGTAATGCGGCTCGTTGTATATATGCAATCTCATTACATTAGCTATTAAAGTATAATTTATAAGGGATAAGATTCAACAATTATATATTGTATATAATGTATAATTAACAATATTATGTAAAATTTAAATGTAGGTAAATATAATTGAACAACTCAAATATTAAATTTGGGAATATGTCCAAAGGCATAATTTATCCAAAGGCTAAAAGCAAATGTACATTGTCATTATAAGATTATTTTTATTAAATACGACCTACATATATATAATTCATTGTATTTTGACATTTTTAAAAATAATTGCATTTTAATTAAAAAAACTAAATTGTGTTTCAGGTATGTATCAGATTTTGTTTAAGATAAATACAAGTAAATTTACTAGCCTATCAGTGATGGTAAGTTTTGAAAAATGTATATAATATATATATATATAATTACAAAGATTATAATTTATATTTTATTCGTAATATATTCGTCTATACCCTATGCATATTCAAATTTCACTAAGTTGAATATATATTATACTCGTATAAAGAATACATCAATTATTTATCAAGTAGTCATGTACAATATAATATATACTAAATAATATATATTTTTGTACATATTTATATATAAACAATTGCAGGTCAATCATCCATTGTACAAATATTCGATATTTTGATATTGTTTTTTAACATTTGAAATGTTTTCATAATACTGTACACATAAAATTGGGTAGTGGAAATATAATTATATTGTGTAATAAATAAAAACATTATTCATCCCATAAATAGAGCTATTCCACCTATTATTTTACTTCGACATTAATTGAACGAATCGACGAATTCACCAAAAACGAGAAATCCGTCGTCTTTTCACGTTTATTATACCTGCGGTTATATTTATAAGTGTGGGAACAACGGGTTTCACCTCCCCCCCCCCAATTTAATTTATTGTCGAAAGGCGATGTAATACGTGGACGAAGCCGTCTGGACAAAAGACACGAAGAATTTTGAAAGCACCAATACGTTGGATTGACAAAGCTATGTACATGGAGGAAACAAAAGTTAAGAACTATACATCCTCGTGCCACCTCGCGTATTTCCTTTCCACCGTGTTCCAAAAATAGACACCAGAAGTGAAAAGGATCTTTTTATTATTCGTATTTTTTTTTTTTTTTTTATCTGAGACTTGTTTCTTGTTAGGGGAAATGCGATTCGATTGTGAGTTGTGACCTTTACGGATAATTTGGTCGCGAAACGGTTTTCAAACAAGACGTATACGCGCGACGGGGAATAGTTGGAAATGGGAACTACGTGGATGCGCGCCACAAAGACCTGACTCGGGTAGTCTCGTTAAGCTGCCGTAAATCCCCTAACCCTCCCCGAAAAAAGGTTTAGGGAAACGAATTATTTAATTCACAAACACTTCTCATTTGCAGGCCTTTGCTATCGTCCGACTATTCGGTAATGACGTTTTCGCCGTAAAAACGTAAACTCAATACAGTCTAGAAAAACAAATTCGACACTCGTGAAATACACATAATTATGTTAACTCCAATTATATAATATTTCTCGTAAAACATAACATTAACAGTATTCCACTCGTCACGATAACATACCATATTGTATAAGGACGGGTCGCATTCGAAAAATAATATTAATTTTTCAAACAGATATTTATTTAGTTTGCATGTATTGCAAACGTTGTTTGGCGTACAACAATAACATTATTCCATAGTCTAATATTATTTCGAATAATTATTTCATTTTAGAATATATAATGTGGTTTTAGGTTTCCGTGTACTTCGTATTGAATCAAATATATAATATTACCTGTGTACGCTCGTTGTTCGTAAATACTGGCTTGTCGTCACAGTTTCCATAACTATTTTTTATGTATAAACCTTTTTTGTTTACATACCTACATATATTATAAAATAATATGTCAATATAGTGTCAATGTCAATATGATGAAAAAAATCACGTGACATATCGATTCGTATGAAAAGTTCGCAGAAAATATTCTAGTATAATTTATTTTATATTATAATAAACACGGTTTTTAAATAAAATAAAAACTTGATTATTTTACTTTTATTCAAATATTGCAATAGATATATGTATTAATATTTCATGTTCTTCTTCTTCTCCTTCGCCTTCTCTCCCAACTATTTGAAATCGGACACCCTGGTCCTACAATTCCACTTAACTCTATCTCCCGCATCTTCTTCACTTACTCCCACCTTACTCATATAACTAGCCATCACACCCCCCATCTCTTTTTCGGTCTTCCTCTCCCCCATTTACAACAACATGCATTTCCCTTACTAATCTTACTGCTTCAGTCTCTTCCCTCCTTAATACATGCCCGAGCCATCTTAATCTATTCTCTCTCATTTTACTCTGAATACTACCTCTGATATACTCATTTCTTATTTTATCCTCTCTAGTAACTCCACTCATCCACCTTAACATTCTCATCTCGGTGTCACTCATTCTCTGTTCTATCTTTCTATCTACTGCCTAACATTCCGTTCCATACATCATTGCAGGTCTCACCACTGCCTTATAAAATTCACCTTTTAAACTAATAGGGATTCTTTTATCACACAGAATACCTGACGCTTCTCTCCACTTTGTCCATCCACACTTAATCCTGTGTTTCATGTCCTCTTCGAAACCTCCATCTTTCTGTACAACGGACCCTAAATACTTGAACCTCTCCACTTCTCCCACCAAATCCCCACTTAACTTTATTTTTAGCCTTTTCCTATTTCCTCTGTGTTTCCTTTCCCCAAAATCATACTCTATATATTCTATTTTACTCCTACTAATCCCTATTCCTTTACTTGTCAGAGCTTCTTTCCACTCTTCAAGTCTACTATTCACTTCTTCAGGACTTTCTCCTATCAGTACTATATCATCTGCAAACAACATGCACCATGGTACCTCTCCCTGTATATCCTTTGTTATCTCATCTATTACCAGAGAAAATAAGTAAGGACTCAAAGCTAAACCTTTATGTACCCCCACTCTGACTAAAATCCTGAGTTTCTCCACACAGACTTCTCACTCTTGTACTCGCCCCTTTATACATATCTTCAATTATGTTCACATACACCTTTGGTAATCCTTTCTTCATTAATGCCCACTTTAAGATCTCCCTAGGAACCCTATCATAAGCCTTCTCTAGATCAATAAAAACCATACACAATTTCTTTTTCCTTTCTCTGTACTTCTCTACAATCTGTCCCACACAAAATATCAGCTTCATTGTTGACCTTCCAAGCATAAACCCAAACTGATTTCTGGTAACAGTTGTCTCACCTCTTACCCTTTTATCTATTATCTTTTCCCAAATCTTCATACTGTGGCTCATAAGTTTTATCCCTCCATAATTTCCACAATAATGTACATCTCCTTTACCCTTAAATATTGGTACTACACAACTCTTCCTCCACGTTCCGTAAATTTTTCTTTCTACTAGTATCTTATTAAAGAACTTTGTCAGCCATTGTATACCTAAACTTCCTAGTACTTTCCATACTTCAACTGGTACTACATCCGATCCCACCGCTTTCTTATTTTTCATTTTTCTCACAGCGTCCACACTTTGTCTCCCCTTATTAAATCCACCATACCCAAATTCCACTCTACCCTATCAGTTGCCTCTTTCGGAAATTCCTCATTTAAAAATCCTTCAAAATAGTCTTTCCATCTCTTTATCACTTCCTTTTCCTCTGTTAACACCCTCCTATCATCATCTTTTATACACCAAACAATTTTAAAGTCCCTGGATTGTTTTTCTTTTTCCTTAGCCAGCCTGTACACTTCTTTTTCCCCTTCTTTAGTTCTTAACCTCTCATACAACTTATCATATATCACTAATTTATCTTTATTCACTGTACTTTTTGCTGCTTTAGATAAACTTTTATACTCTACCCAATCCTCCCTATCTCTGTTTTTCTGCCTTTTCTTTAACTGTAATTTTTTCTTTGATATTATCTCTTGATCTTCTTCTGCCCACCACCATGTTTGCTTATCCTGTGGCATATTACCTCTACTAACGCTCACGACTTCCTTAGCAACTTTCTTAACACCCTCTGCTACCTTTTCTCATATTTCGTTTATATTCCCTTCCATGTTTCACATCCCTGTCCCAATTAGCTCTCTTATAAATACTTTTTCATTTTCACCCGTTAGTTTCGAGCACCTAATCCTCGGTTCCTTAACTATATTTTTCTTTGTGTACACCCTCTTTTTCCTACACCAAATATCCATAACCATTAACCTATGTTGTGCTGTTACACTTTCCCCCGGGATCACCTTACAGTACTTACACTGTTTCAAACCCCCTCTCTTACACATAAAATAATCAATTTGTGATTTGTTCCTTCCACTCTTATAAGTTATATAATGCTCTTCCCTCTTCCTAAAATAAGTGTTCACAATTGCTAATTCATACGCTGATGCAAAGTCAAGTATTTTTTCTCCAGCCTCATTTCATTCTCCATACCCATACCCTCCAGGCACTCGATCATAATCTATTCTATCACTGCCGACATGTCTATTCATATCCCTACCAATTACAATATACTCATTTCCTTGTGCTCCTCGCATTACTTCATCCATCTCTTGCCAGAACCCCTCTCTCTGACTTTCCTCACATCCCACTTGTGGAGCATACGCACTTACTATATTTAATACCTTATCCTGTAATATTACTCTCACAATAATAACCCTATCACTTTTTCTAATCACCTCTATCACTTTTCCTTTCATTTCTTCATCTAATATCACTCCTATTCCATTATTTGTACTAGTCCTTCCTGAATATATGATTTTATATTCCTCACCAATTTCTCTTGCTCTCTCCCCTTTCCACTTTGTTTCTTGCACACAACAAATATTCACATTCCTCCTCGTCAAAACTTCTGCTAACTCCCTACTCCTACCTGTCAATGTTCCTACATTCCACGTACCTACTCTCACTTTGAACCTATCCTGCGTACTCAAGTGCGAATATAACCCAAATTACTTTGGTGCTTTTCCTACACCATCGACATCACGGCCGTTGGGTAGACCTGCACATATAACTGATGGAATGGCTACCGCAGCCGCTGTCAGGCTGGTACTGGTCACTTGGTCCCTTAGGCTATCTCCACACCCAAGTACGCAATTTTGTTTTCCCCGCGAACATCCGATATGGGAAAACTCGCCTATAATCTTTTTAAGACTTCTCATACTTTTTTGACAAATTTTATGCCGGCTGTCGACCTGACGCAACCTCAATTAGTCGACTTCTACGACAGGCATGAGGAAACCGCCTCTTTCTTAAAATAGTTAAACCAGCTTCATTAAAATAGTAAATAAGCAAAAAAAAAAATTATAAACTTTCTGTTTTTGCCGACTGAACATTCAAAACGCCGACAGAAACCTTCAAATTGCAGTATTTCTTTTGCTGGCCGACACACCTCCCCCCGCATTAACGCTCTGTCGGGACGGCCCTGAATATGCCAGTATTTATGTGTATTATACTTTTAAAATTTTACGCCAATCAAAATAATATATTTAAGCTACCCAAACATTTTAAGCCCGGGGATTAAATCCCGTCTACCCCCCCCCCTAATTCCGTCACTGGACTATGTGTTATATCATAATTTAGCATTAGGTTCTTATAATAATAAAACGATAAATATTTATTACTTTTAAATATAATATATTATAGAATTTCAAAATAATAGCATGCGTAAATAACATATAATAATTAATTGTATAATTAGTAATCGTTTATATATCGTTTTTATTAGGTGACTTAACATAATAGAAAAGAAAGACTATTATGGATTATCATAAATACACAAAATAATATGAACAATATTCTACTTATTCAAAATTATTTATGTTTGATTATATAATATATTAGAATATAATATTTAAAATAGATAATAGGTGCAAATTGTTATTACATTAAAATATTTTGGATACTACGTGCGTTAGACTAATATATTTAATAAAATAAACAATTTCGTGTTAAAATAACTCTATCGTTTTATTAAACAATAATATTCCTGTAAACATTAAAATAAAATAAGTAATTGGTATTGACTGTAGTCAAGGTTATTAATTATGTAGTAATAACAAAAATGTTTAAAAACAATTAATTATATTTTAAATATTTTAATTATATGAATATACTATAGAATATTATACAATATATATACAAATTTAAAAGTGATATAATTTGGAATAGTAAATATGTTTTACAGCATATGGATGTTCAAGTAGTGGATAATTATTTATAGGTTGAACTATGGTACATTTTATGGATTTTTTTCTAATTAAAACAATTCAATTTAATTAAAGGTTTAATTATTTTTGCGTTATTATTCATTCTTTTTAAATTTTACATATTGGAATTATAGTTTTATACATGACACAATGCAAATAATTTTCTGTGACACGCATACAGGTTTATACAAAATGTAAATGGTTAGTTCCAATTTAAACGTCATGGGATGATATGAGGGGATAAAATAATAGTCGTAATTTGGGACTTTTTTTAATGGGGGGGGGGGAACAAATCTTTTCATTAACTCTTCCATAAAAAAAATTTTAAATATGCACATCGCTATTTCTCTATAATCATAATTATTGAGAGATATACTTGTATATGATACTAATACGCAACAAATAAAATCTTAAAATATTCTTTTTAAATTAGTTTAAAAATAAAATAATCTGTATAAAACAAGCTAAATCAGGGGCATTTGAGTAAGATATTTGACAAAAATTTAGAAATCGCTTTTAAATAAGGAAAATATGCAATAAAAATAAAAGTTGTCAAGATACAAATGATGGAATTGATTTATATTATCTTTATCGAAAATATATTATAATTACTTTTAATTTGAGAACAAAGATCAATTATTGCATTCAAAAGACTGTTCTGAGAGAAGCTCGTTGTATTAATATAATTAAAAAAGTTATTTGTGATAACTTTATTTTGTTACTTCCCCTAAATTTCTAAAATAATTTTGTCAATAAAGGTAGTTTTTCCTTCCTTAATTAATAATTATTTGAAAATCGAAAAGTAATATCTTCAAAGTACCAATTAGAATTAATTTGCAATCAAAACAATTTCAAAATACCTCAACACTAAAAAAAATATTTACAGACATAAAAAACATATCTGTAAGTAAAAAATTTTGACTAGTGTTTAAAAGATCGTTTGCGTACATTTTCCCCAAAAATCGAGAAATATGCATAAAATATGCTATAAATACCAAAATATTCTCAAACCTCTAAAATATGCTCCATTATGCAAAATGATTTTTTTTCGATGAATTCTGTGATCGAAAAATTAACCCCATTTTTACCCATGTTGAACAATTTGTGAACAACATGTTAAACATTGTATGGAACAATTAAAATATGTAAAAATCTAAAAATGCAATATCCAATCTTATTATATGTTATATAAACTATAACATAATATCTTGAAATTCTATATAAACATCAAATGTATGCATACTATTTAGCAAATATATCAATAAAGAACTTTTAAATTTAAATTGTACTTAATACAAAGTAAGCAATTCTAAAGACTACAAACATTTTATAAAAATAATTTAATACAAATAAATAAAATTTTAAATTTATAAAATTTGCAAAATTTATTAAAAAATTATAGATTTTGAGCCTCAGGCTAATCTATTGTTTTACAATAATATATGTAGAGGAAATTTAATGAATATGTACTAAGCATTAATGAAAACTACATCTACCTAAAACTATTGTTAAAAATAGAAAAAATATAATGAAAAAACCCTAAATTTTCAGTAAATAAATGCTGTAACATAATATTCACATGATAAAATTAAACTTTATTTTATCAATTTCGGTACCTAATTCACCTAATTCAATTTGAAAGAAAAAAAAAATGATCAAAATTAATGGAAAATGATTGGGTATAAATCAGAAAATAATACAACCAAATTTGCTCAGAATTGTTTTTTGAATTAAATATCTAAGTATTTCATACAACAGTCCTAATAGATTTAATATCAGATAATTTCTACAAATCATAAATGTATACAAAATAATAAAAAAATAACCTTGGGTGAACTTTCAGATATCTCGAGCACGGCTTTGGATAGGTACTTGGTTTTCGAGGCCTTGAATTCACAAAGACCAACAGAAAAATGAATAAAATGTATGTAAGTCTTAAGCAGTGGTCGAACTGGAAAAATAGAAGAAAGGGTACTATCAGACTTTTAAAAAATGAGCGTCCCCCCCAAACTATATAACTTATATACTGTAAAATATTATTAGTGGGGGCTGTCAAAATATTTCAAAATAGTAGAAGAGCTTCACCTTCCTGCGCATCCCTTAATTCGAACTCTGATCTTAAGTAAGTTTTAAGTATCTACGTACATTTTAAAACTCATTAACATATTACATACAGTTTTTAGTATAATATGTAATCGGACGAAAGAAGGATTCTTGATCTGAGTCGCGAAGATAACATAGAAATAAAATAATTTATATAAGACACAATCATCAAGTTCTACTATTGGGTATTGGTATGTACAAACAAAATTTAATAAAAATAAACTTTTCATATTATATAATGTAGGACAAATTATAATATATTTTTTATAATTTTAGGTATTAAAACTTTTCCGATTCGGGGATTTTAGCGGGATGAGACTACGGTGAGACAGAAAAAAATAAAAATTCAGTTGGATACATAGTTTATAACGCGATTGTTGGCGAAACAATTGAGGAGTCGAGGAATACTCTACCGCATTCACTCTATAAAAACGCTTACCGCACGGTCTACATTTCTCTATTTTCAATCGGGCGCAGCCAAATTGCACAAAAACAGAACGTGAACAAAATCACGAAACCTTCGCAAAATAGTTCGGAATCGAATTGCACAGTGAACGGCCTCGGAAAACGGTGACTGAATAAAAATGGAATATTTTCAGTGGTACCATAGCAGAATGAAAAGAGTTAGCGTT
>JAIPRL010004909.1:0-35175 GCA_025469235.1 Pemphigus obesinymphae | reverse complement strand
GGTTTTAAAACGGCAAAGGCAGAGGAACGCGCTTCGAGCGGCGTCGGAAACGGTCCGGGGAATTAAATTTCTATAAGAGGTTTTTCTCATGGAAAAAACGGTGGAGAAAAAGTTAGCATTTTATATATAAGATTTTATCTGTTTATATTTTGTGAAATGTCTTTCTATAAAAACGGCTTTTATAATGTTTCCAAGTTAATTTCCTGTAGCAAACACATCATTTCAAGGTAACTTGATTAACTCTTCTTAATTTTCCACGCCTATTCCTAAATATAAGTATGATCTACAAAAAACATATAAAAAACAACTAAAAATTAAAATTGCCGGATTAAAAATATATATTTTGGAAAAACAATTGACAATTAATCATTAATTTTAAACTGTTTATATAGTAATTATTATTCTTTTATATAACACAAGTACAATTAATTCATATAATTTTATTGATTTTTCTATTGTTTTTTTTTATTTTTTATTTTTTTTAAGTTTATATTTTCTTGACTAGTATTTAGGTGAAATGTCTCTCGATAAAAATGGTTTTTATCAAGTCACCACGTCACTGATCTTCTGCTGCAAGCGAGTCGATTCTTGGTAATATTATTTCTCCTTCATCCAACTGTTAGCGAAAATTATGATTTAAAGCAATGTTATGTAAAATGGCACAACGTATAATTATTAATAGTGATGTACCTATTTAGTTTCGTACAAAGCTTTCTGCATAAACATCGAAATCTACTTTTATTACTATATTTATTATCCGCTGGACTACGAGGTGATAATTTTGGGGTGTATGTAAAGACTTAGTCTGAGCGTAACCACTGTGACCAACTAAATGTCCAGTATATACACCAGACTCCATATAATGCTCTTAATCCGACTATTGTTAAAAATACGACCGTCGTGGGTTGACCCCGGCCGTCTACAAACTAAAACCAAAATCTCCACGTGTGCACCGCATACTATTTGAATATTGATGGACATCCATCCTATCCGGTTACGATACATTTCTGCTCTATCCCTTACTGGACTCTTGATAAGAATATGGGTACAATCAAACAACTCCAGAAAATTCAGGCCACTTCATAAAATCTTTGTTTATTATCCCGTGACACTTGTGGATTTGGTAAGTTTAATCCATTTTGTTGCACATATACTTGAAGTGTTGATACTACTTCGATCGCACTGGTACAGTACTTTGTGATGAACATAAAATATCTCCACTTACTCTCTGGAATAAAAATGAGCAGCTGGTACTTATTAATTATACTATATACTTTATTTATATTTTTAAATAGATAATTATAGGGAATTATTAAGTCTGACATCGATTATAATGTTGTATTGTGTTATTGATTACACACAATTACAACCCGTTTTTTTTTTCGCAAAATTTTCTGTATCCCGTATATAGCGTTTAGATACACAAACTGTATAATTACGTATTATCGAACAAATCCATCCAATCGTCTTCAAAATAATCGTAGTCGTTCATGTTTTATAACATATAACCATTAAATAAATAAATATTATCAATATTAAACGTGAAACAACAAAACGCAAAACTTTTTAACCAGTGACGTAAATAGGATCATTTTATGGGAGGTGATATGAATATTTGTCACAAGGCACGAAAAAAAAAAACAAATTTATTGGTATCTCATAAATTATAATAATAATTCCGGTTGTCTAAATTTCTAGTGCGGTCTTTATATTTAAATTATCAGTCGACATTTTTTCAGTCTTCATTTGCAATTCTTTTAATGTCACATTCTATTGTTGATCTCTGGTTTGTAATGTTCAACAAGCTTATTAAATTCATCAGTTTCACCGGGAATAAGTTTTGAAATTTTTGAATTATTAAAACGGCATTCAAATCCTAAGAAAATTTAAATTAACTATTAAATTTATAAAATCATGGTAAAAATAGTTTACGAAATACCTATATTTAATATAAGTAATATTCAAAAATTATGTAACAAATAATTTATAGATATGATATACCTTCAAAAACTGATTTATGGTTTATATGCCGATCCTGTAGTTTGCTATATGAAAATGGTTATTTTATAATAATAAATTTAAATATAAATATATAAGCATTAAGCTGTTTCAGTGAAGTTAGCCACGCAATTAAAACAGATGAATTGGCTGTTCATATATGTTTGTTGGAATACGGTTAATTCATTTTTGGTTTTTATTTCTACTTTTTTTTCTTTTAGAATTACTATAGGGAATCACCAAAAACTAGTTTTTAATATTTGATATGAACGAAATTCTTCATAAAAATTAAAAAAATATCAACCAAACAAATAAAAATTTAAAACCCGCAAAATCGGTATGCAATTACACATTTTACCCAGGATTACACCTTATCAGTGTATCACTAAAGGGCGCGTTCAAGTATTACGTCAGCAAATTTTTGGCCTTTTTAGACCCCTTCCCCCTTGTTAGCAATTGTCAATAAATGTCCTATGACCCCCACTATTAAAAAAAATTAGTTAAAATTTCCGAATTTTATATAATTTTGTTACATATTTTGAATTTAATTTCACATATTTTGATAAAAATAAGTACATATTTATGTACATTGTACATATTTTGATTTTTTTTTTTATTACTGCTGACGTCAGCATGGTTCTAATCCTCTTATCCCCCTTATCAGCAAATGTAAGTACACGACAGACCCCCCCTTCTTCCTAGGCACTTACCTAATATTTGAACACCCCCAAAAGAAAATTGCATAAATATCACAGAATATCATAAAATAATTATATCGTACTATATTATCAGATTTTCATGGATAATTTCGAGCAGATAAATCGAGAAACTATAATTTGTATCATAATGTGTTTTACTTATAATTTATTTATATCATAATCTGTATTACCTATAAATTGTATACTATTATTTTCTATAGAGAAAACGCGTGACCAAAAATTTACAGGAAATATCGATAATATGAAATATGAATTATGCTGAAATTATAGAACAAGTTAACACAGTAAAAAAGGGGGTTGGGGGGGTGATATATCACCTACATCGACCCCCGTAGTTACGCCACTGTTTTTAACAGACTCTACAACACCTAAGTATTGTTTAAGTAAGAGCTAGAGGTATCTTAACTATTTATAAGTATTGACTAAGAAATATCTTAGACGAATACCAAAATACAAGATTTATTTAAGATTTAACTTTACTAAGATTTTTCTCAGGAAAAGATTAGAAAAATCTTAAAGTGTCATTTATGAATACCAATTTTTTGTTTTAGGCAAAATAAATCTAAGATTTTTCTTACGATCGTCTATGAATTTGGCCATTAATATCAAACAAATTTATCACAAAATGAAGGTTAAATAAAACATTAATTCAACCAACAAATTAAAATATTTAATTTTTTTTTATCTAGATAAAAAGTGTTTATATTTTATCTGTATATAGATATTTTTTTTCATCAATTATCTTTTATCATTATCTAGATACATTTATAGCTATCTATGCTCAACACTGTTTATATTTCTCTTTTAAACCAACCTATGTAATCGTCAATTTCATTTAAACATTACATTTATTTAATATATATGTGATGTTATTTATAAAATATAAAAATAACATAGCATTCTTATAAAGTTCATGTTTATTTATAATTTAAAAACTCAACTTCGTCACACTTTATGAATATTTATTGAATATTAAAACTATTATATCAAATGAAAATAAATCTTTAATCTAAATAATTTATATTAGGAATTCAACTCATCATTGTTGAAACTTGTTGTAATATCTATTAGTGTAAATATTTATGCGTTATATTATTAAGGGTATGTTTTTATATATAAACATACACACACACACACATATATATAATTTTACTAATTTTGTTTTTTTAAATCTTAGGACAGGTTTTTACATAATTTATTTATTTAGGCGGAGTGCTCAAATATAGGATAAACGGAGTTCTCTTACTATTTTTATTATGTTTAAGAGAGCACTTTTACTAATTATATTTATTCGGACTACGTATTTTTTGAAAAAGATTTTGGAATGTACCTACATTGTTAATTTAATTTGCACATAAAGTAAAATTTTCTAGAAATATGTATTTGATTTATTATAATCAATGATAAATAATAACTCGTTTAGATAGTGCTTATTTTAATACGCGTTGGCACACTTTTAGCGTAATTATAATTATTAGAAAATACGCATCTCTAATTTAAGAAACTGTGCAGTTATATAATTTATAATCTGTAATTGTGTATTATTCAATTATTGTAAAACTTATTTTGACCAAGAATAAATGTGTTTTGCGAATAAAAATAATGTATTATGTTTAGTTTTTAAAATTTTATATTGAATAACCAAGCCGCCAGAATTAAGAAGGGGGAAATTGAAAATCATATAAATTTTTTGCTACCTAACTACCTAACACTCGTAATGTTTCAAAATTCAATTTGCAGTATAATTTGATGTTACAGCCTTCAAGAACAGTTTGGTATATGGTGCATAACAGTGGCGTACGCAGGACTTTTCAATGGAAGCTTGAAAATAAATAAATAGGTGCTTAGTAGACACAAGATAAAGCGTGAAAGAATAAAGTAAGTTTTTTTTCAGTGTTATAATATGTAGAATACTGTCAAATATATATAGTGGTGTATTTATGGGGGAGTCTAGGGTTACTGGACACACCCAGAACCAAAAAATATTGATTTTAAAAACTTAAATACCATTAATTCATTTTTGTAGGTGGAATTATTTTAAACAATAATAATAGGAAATAGAGCTTGATGACGTGAAAAAAAAACTAATGACCTAAAAATGATTACAATGACTACATTTTAGATTCTGAATATTATAATTTTAAATTTATAATTAAATTTAATTAATTATATTTAATTTATTTATATATAATTTTAAATATTTTCTTGTTTTACGATGATGTTTATTTGATTTATATTTTTCTGAGTAATTTATTGATCGAAAGGCTTGATGTCATGATCTAATTTTCTAATGCGTACCCATTTTTCGGCGTACAATTTTATTAGCATGGTACTTTGAAGAGATAATTTGATGATTTTCGAAAAACTATCAAGAAATTACAAAAAGTAATGGTTATTTCCTCGAATATCCAAAAATTTAAGTTCTAAACACTTGAAAATTTCAAGGTCTTTTAAAGTTAAAAAAAAAAAATTTTAAAGGAATTTTAATAATGAAAATGAAAATGAATTATTTAATTTAATGAATTTTTGATTATACCCAAAAATATATAACTTTTATTAAAAATAATTTAAATATATATTTTAGTATCTAATTAATGTATTTACTATTTAAAATGATTTTACAGACATAATTACTCAATTATAACCATTGGGTTGGAGTTTTTGGCAGGTAATAAAAATTAATTCTATGTATATTGTTATTACTAGACTGTGGTTCATAGGTACATTTATTATCTATTAGTAAACTAAGCATTAAAGTTTAAAGAAAATTTACAAAATAAAACTTAAAAGTATACCAATTCAATGTATAAATATTATATTTTACAACGCTCATGATTTATCCTGTAATTTGTTTTTATGTGATATGTCTGTCAAAAACTATTAAACTTTTCGTCAGGTATACTTTGCCTAAATATTAAACTTTAAATTATTTTTAATTTTTAAATAAATATCTTAAAATAATTAAAAATAAATTCACCATTTACTGTACAGGTTTTTTTTATATGACTGTTACAAATTTAGGAAAAATGTATAAATATAAAAATATGTAATGTTGAAAAAATTATTTTGTCACTCGTTTTTATTCATACTTAATAATAACATTTTTTCTATGTGATTTTAAAAATATTAAAATTAAGTGAATTTAAGAATAAAAATACTGAAAAGCTCAAAATTCAAATTAAATATATTGAATAAGTATTATTTATCAAAATAAATAATATACATATAATATATATATATAAATATATAAATATAAATATTGACAACATGAAACTTAAAAAAAAAATAGAATTATACGAGCAAGAGAAATGAGATAGGTTTCAGAACCTTAGCACTCTCTATGCGTATGCCCTTGGTATATAATATATTTACTAACGTCAAATAAATATAAATCGTGAAAACGCAAAAAAAAAAAATGTATCGATAACCTTATTAAGGTTTATCAATTTTTGAGGTACCTATTCAATGACATTTTAAACCATTATATTCTAGACATTTGGAACATTAATATAAAATTAATATAGTGTAAATTATCATTATTTATTTAGTTTTTGGTATTCAACTTTAAACGTTACTTTCTAAAAATCACTCATTTTTAAATTGGTAAACGCAATACAGCATTGGACAACCCAACTTTTTCTGTTTTATGTAATATATTGTATATTGCTCTAAATTAACGCAAAACTCAAAAGTTTTAAAAAACTAATGAATTACAATATTTGTATTTCTATGATTTTATATACCTATTGCCGATATGTTTTTGTGTTTTTTTAATGTATTTTTTTTATAAACTGGATTCTATTCCATCGGCTACAATATGTTGTTATGAGAGTAATTTTTGTTTTACAGTTTTCTTGAAAAATGTATATGGTCAAGGCAGGCTCACCAATTATGAATAGGTACTCAATAAAAATTAAGAATATTAAATAGGAGTTAATAAAAATAAAATTACATATGATTTACTTTTATTTTACCTTCTTAAAACCATTTCCTTATCACTACACTATATATTTTAACTACTGGACTTTTTTTATGGGATTATATAAGGAGAGGTGATGAGATAGTTATCCGAGAAAGATAAGAGAATGTGAGAGAAGGATGCACTTCTGAAAAAAACTTAAAATAAACACCGCATTAAAGTTTTAGTAGTAAGTTTAGTATTTCTACTTATAGAATACTATTTAGATATAAAATTGAACATTAGTCTTTCTTTACTCTATGATGCGTAATAATTACGTCGTTTTTTTTTGGGAGAGGGGGATAAATGATAGATTTTTTAGGGGAAATGAAACTCTATCATGAGTATTTAGAGAATAATCAATCCGTACATCTGGCAACACTGATCCCCGGTGTCCCCTACTCGTGGATCCTTAGATTAATTAGTACGTTGGTGAACTATTGTAGTTCAATTGATTTAGATTTAAAGCAGGCGCACACCATACACTTTTAAACGACCGACAGATTGATCGGTATAATATACTTATAATTATGTAGTGTCTAGTGTGCGCACACTGTTTGATGATAATCGGTCGATGGCAGGTTTTATTAAAATCTACTCGTATTCAAAAATGTACTTCATGAGTGAGGGTAAGATGAGTAACATAATTTTGGCAATCATTTAGAGTTTAGACTATAGGTGGAAATTCTTAAGGTTGAAATGTATTAAAATATAAAAATACAGGACTTGAGATCGCTTCTAAATATAGTGGTAACCAGAAAAATTTTGATAACCAGTAACCGGTGTTAAGCAGTTTTTTAAATACGCATATATATATATATATATATCAATAAACGGTTTTTTGAATATTTAAAAATAAGTGGTTACCGCTTCTTAGTTAAAAACCATTTCCTAATTTTTAGGGTAACCGTTTCTCGGTTTAAACCGCTTCCTAATTTTCAAGATAACCGCTTCTTGGTTTTAAATCATTTCCTAATTTTCATAACCGGTTACCGCTTTTAAGCCGCTTTTAACTTTTTAAAACAGTTAATTAAAATTTAAATAGGCTTTTGACAAACCTTTATAATATTTATGACTATTCGTCGCCCAACTTTTTGTCTGTGCTTTCCGATCATGGAATATTTGTTAGATTATTAAAATTATTTAGAAAATAAATCCTATGATAACGTAAATTCATCATGATCACAGTTGTACAATAACAAAGTTATAAAGATTTCATAATAATTATAAAATAATGGTCGTAAGTAACGATTTTTTCACAATCGTGCCTACTATCATTTCGATATTTCTTTTAACTACGGATTATATAATAATTATCTATGTTTTTAATAGTCACCAATAAAGTCGATCAGCTGATTAATCTACATAGTAAATATTAGATAACACTTTACATTTAATAAATATAATAGTATAATATATGACAATAATTAGAATATTATGGGAAGTGGAAAACAAAAACAATAAATAACATTAACGACAATTTATACATTTTTTGTTATCTTGAATTTAATTTTATTACACCAGCCATAAACAGTATTATTAGTGACGACTGACGACCCAAAAGCATATATATTTATATGTGTGTGTGTGTACCTACTATTAAAATGTAATAATTAAATGTCATATTACAATAATAGGAATAAGGTATTATAAAATAAAGATTAAATTGTTATGAATACGAATTAAAAATGATGAAATAAAACAAATAGTATTAATCATATATGAACATAATATATAAGTAATGATTTTTTTTGCACCTTAAAAAAGAGTTAGCGGTTTTTTGTTATTTTCAACATTGGTTATCAGTTCCGTCACAATTACCGGTAATGACATAAAAGGATTACCGGTAAATTTAATATCCCAAAATATAATTTTCGGTTACCGGTTACCGATGACCGCTTCTTAGATTTAAAAATGAAAACCAAGAGGCAGTTTTCAGTTCTGAAAAAAGGGGTTTTAACCGGTTACAGGTTTTAAGCCCTATTAAAAGTATGATTTTGATCAAATCTAATCCATTTCTGTATCCGTTTTCTATGTTTTTATATACGTTATAATCAGGCTTACGACAAATATAGTATAATAATTTTAAGTGCTATATGATCCCCATCTCGTGACAAATAATATTGTTATTATTACTATAATTATGATGTATTTTAAATACTATTTTAGAAAAATTCGATAAATATATTTATATATATTTTTAATTTCCACGTTTCAACACGTTATAACCGTTAACTTATTAAAAAGTGTAAAATCGTAACTATTTCCAAGCCGTAAGTATTCCATAACTCATAAGTAGGTAATCTATTAATTATTATTATAACCCGTAAATAAACTAAATATTGATAGTTATTTTTCGGTATGTAAAAGTGTTTTACTGATTAATTCCTTTCACGGTGATGGACTATTTTTTTTTTAAATATTACTCAAACATTTGGAACGTCTTAAAGATCAATATTAATATTCGTATAATATTGATTTAAATATTATACATATTTACAATATTATATGGTATTTCCGATATTGACCGGGCAGTTACAAACGGGTTATTACATTTAATAGCCCAACGAACACCAGCTTCATAGGACCTACATAATAGCCAACATTTATTTTCAAAATATAATTACTGAATTATCAAAAATGTGTTTCACATAATATTGTTTTAAAGTTCTATAGACTAGCTTTCCTATAACGACTCATTGGCCCGGTTACCAATATTTGTTTGTCATTGATTTACGTAGATTGATTTTATATATAGATGAAGTCTGAACTTTATTATGGAATATTTTGACATGTCTAGGCCACGATCGCCATTAATGGAAAAAAATACCGGATAGGAAATGCAAAGAATACGGTAGAAATCGAAAACTATTGAAGGAAGCATATTGACGATATGTACGTGAGAAAACAATAGGAACACTGTCAGACAAACTTATGGAGCAAGACAATTAGGCTGGAGCGCGCGTCGACTAGCATGGCAAGACGAGGAAAGACGGTGTGTGGAGCAAGTCAACAACACTGACTCACATCACTGGCTGACACGGGAATGTTCAATTCTTGCTTTGCACGCCACATTTCATCGTCTTCTCGTGCCAGTCGACGCAACTGTTCTTTCGTTTCACTCCGTAAGTATTACACTGGTTAAAAAAAAAAAAAAACAATATTTAAATTAAAATTCATGGACAAAAATATTGTTACTTTACATACGACCGTCATTTTCCACTGAATAAATGCGCATCTTGTGGTGGACTATGATTAGAACGAACTATGCACACAATCGACCGTTTTCACTTAGAAATGATTGACATTAGATTTTCGATTTGGGATTCAAAGTTAATTAAACATAGGTGTACAAAAATATATTATTCGTCACACGTGTTCGTCATTAAGTCATTAATATGGAGTTGTGGAATTCTGCAAAAGATTCACCATAAATTGCATAATATGATTTCTGGTAATACTAAATCAATTCGTGTTTAGTGCGAGTTGGAGAATAATTTGGATTCGTCATCAATCAATTTCGTATAATCATATCATTATATACGAGTAAAAGAAATATTTTTCAATTAATTATGTGTAACTTTCATTAGTTTCAATGACCAAGTTATGAAAATTTGGTTTTTTGTTCGAGAATTTTACATTAAAATGCATTAATATATTTATATAATATGTTTCTACGTAACAAAATCAGTTGGTACTTGGATGTTTGGAGATAAAAAAATGTTTGTTATAATTTTGTACAATATGTTTTAATGTTTGTACTCGGACGCCAAAACAAAAACATTGTAAAGCTATTCTATAAGTTTTTAAGAGGAGCAAGTTCTACTCGGCTACAGTGTATTGACTATAATAATTATATATAATGTTTGATTACTATTAATATATGAAATCAAAGCTAATCATGAACGACGTACATGTTTAGATTAAATTATATTTATCATTACTCGTTAAAACTTGTTGTAATTATAAAGACAGACCTAATTAAAAATTGTATACATATAAAAGTATTTTGGCGATAATTTTATTAGGGAAAAAAGAAGCTTTAGAGTTGCTAACTTTTAAATCAATTAAGTACTCGATTGTTTTAAATATTTTAATTTTTTTAATTAAGTTCGGTTTGGGTTCGATATTTAAATTGTATAGTTCAAAAATAATAAAAAATCTTAATTTCGGTTCCATTCGACTTCAAAAATCTGGGTTCGTAACATCACTAATTATAATATATTATATATTATGTTAAAATAAAATAGATTTATAATGTAGAAATATTTGAAAATGAAAAATGAAAGGGAACTTTTCACTTTTGACATTAATTTTACAATCATAAATTTTATTTGTTCAATCGTGTATATTCTTTTATCTACATATCAACATCCAGCTGTATAACTATTGGTTATAGAAATTTTAAATTTTCAGAAAACATTTCTTTAATGATATCAACTCATACTAAGAAAATATTTACCAAAATTTAACCTAAAGGAGGGAAGGAGAGAAGTGGGTTTCAATTTTTATTCAACACCCAGCCTAAACTTTTGGTTGTAGAAAGCTGATATTTTCAGATAATATTCCTTTAATAACAGACGCGCACTAATAGTAGGTAAAACCAATGCTGGAAATTAACGAGTTAATAAGTTAACAGTTTTAATAAGTTAAATATTTATATATTTTTCTGACTTTTTATATTTGATTTTTTTTATTTTAAATAACGAGTAACTTTTAGTTAAAACTCAGTTAAATCAATTTTGAAATAATTGATACATTTTGATTTCGTATTGTGTCTATTGTTAAAATAATAAAAAAAAATAAAGTTATTTTTGTCGTTTCTAATAATTAATACATTATAAGAATTATTTATTTCCCGAAAATATAAATAAAACATGAATACTTATCCATTATAATAATAATTAATATAAATTAAGGAATATGTTCGATTTCCCACCAATAAACAATATTTAGGTATGTACTAATTTACAATGAGCAATTTCTATTTGTTGGAAATTTGAAGAAAAAATTAGATACCTACCTATTAAGCAAACATTTTATGAACCTATTTGTTGTTAATTTAATGTTAATGATTTTTAAACATTTTAAATGCTTAAAGATAAAAATAACAGTATTCACAAACAAATAATAGACACTTAAATATACCTGTACACCTCAAATATTATGTAGCCTCGTACAAAAATATTAACTTAAGTTAATAAGTTTTTTTTTTGACTTAACTTAACTTAATCGTTGATAAAAAAAATAACTATTAACTTTAAACTTTTACTATTTTTTTCTATTAACTTAACTCGGTAAAAAAAATCATTAACTTGCCCAGCATTGGGTAAAACAGTAAAACTGTTCATGGGTAAAGCCGGTTAATTCAGCTGATATAATATTGAATAAAATACTGTAAATCTGTAGATATATACGTAATTAATAAAAATTAAAATAATACCCGTAAATAATAAATAATAAATAGCACTAAATTGGAACCTGAAAATACAACACATTTGACGAGTGCATTTTTCTAAACTTTTATATTGTATTTATTTTATTTTATGGATTAGGTTATAATTTTTATTTTTTTTTCATCTGAAAATTCTAGATAATAAAATACGCGATTTCATTTATAGGTTTTTTTTTTTTTATTTTCTCTCTCCCTCAGTTTTGAAATTCTGGCTATGCTACTGAATTCTAATATCATCATGCAGATGTCTAAAATATAAATAGAATTTTAGAAATTATATCTCCGGAATAATTTTAATAGAAAAAATAACCAGACATTATATCGTTAAAATTCGTTTAAACTAATAACGTGAGCGTTATGGTTTTTGTTCGCTGTATAATAATTGTATAAATTAATTTATGCCAAGTCACATTTTTTTTTGTAAAAAACACAGAACGTGTGGCGCATATCAGAACGAATTCGTTTACATTTTCTAAATTGCAATAACCAAATGAAAACCGCGTACAATGGATTTTTAATTGTTTCATGAAATTAGCGTTTATAATTAAACAATTAAAAAAAAAAATGCGAATACGCTTGGGCTATGAACCTCAAAAACGTTACACGTTTACGGCATTTTCAGTCGATGTTTTAAATTTAATTTCTGCACCACCCGCCCACTAAATTATATCTTGTTTTGCGGTCGCAAAATAATAATACGAACGAACCAAATTAAAACTTGTACAAGTTGATAAGTTAATTTTTAGATCTAGGATATAAAATAAACTTTTAATTACGCTTATATATTTTTTTATGTTTTTTTTTTTTTTCATTTCATATTATCCTGAATTTGCACTACCATATATATATATATATATACGAGTATCGTATAATGATTTGAATAATAATCTAATACATATTCTACACGCAACAACGAGTATAATAATATATAGTTGAGTATACCTACCTACCTATATATACCTACGACGGAATAATGATTTTTGATTAAGATTTGACTTTAATATTAAAGGTACTCTGCATAAATTAAAAATTAATTGATTATGTAATTGCCAGATAAAATTAAAAGTATGCTATACATTTATAATGATTTAAATGTATGGGGTATATGCACATTTTAAATTGAAAAGCTTGTGACGTGTGTCCCATTTTAGAATAAGGTAATACAAAATAAAAATTTCGGAAAATTCACCAATTTCTAACCCCCTGCTGTGCATTGTGTTTAACTTGATTTTATTTTTAAAAAAATCCCCTGTTATGACATCGAGTTCAGATGGATAGAAGATTATATTAGGTATATACATTGATATTGATTTTGAGTAATATTGATATAGGTACATAGATCATTGTCCGAAATTCAAAATTGACCGAATAACAGCATTTTGAAATTAGAAAAATATCGATTTTTATTTTACATTTAAAACCATGTGACTCGTTAAATTTTTGGTACAGGACCAGAGTCAACAAGACATTTAAATTAATGAGGCATATCATTTACTGATTTTCAACAGTTTCAAAAAAAAAAAAAAAAAAAAAAAATGTCATAATATAGGAAAATGGATTTAATAATTAACTATTAGCATAAGCGTACACCATAGGCGTGTCCAGACCTCCATGGTTGGGGAGGCCAGTTATAAAATTTTAATTTTTTACTTACTACAGCGATCTTATTCTATATCTATATATGTGACTTTTTTTTTGTTATATGGCAATTATATAGCACCTTGAATTTTTTCACCCATTTTACATAAATATGTAAATTTGTATGCAACTGATAATCACAGTTAACAAGCAATGCTATTATTTACAAAAAAAACCAGTTAATTCAATGCACAATGCCTTAACTGTTAACACATAACTCGAAAATCATAAATATAGTCATTAATTTATTAAAATCAGGTAGATCCTATCCGATAAACATGATAAAAAAAACACAGTTATTTATCAGTTTGGTTAAACAAGTAATTTATTAAAATACTACAAATAATAAAATCCAATCAATTAAAATTTTCAATTTACAATTTCATTCGCCTATTAACTGGTTTTAGTATTTTAAAAGTTTCAATGACATCATCGCCGCTGCTGTTTATTAACAAAAAACAAACCGGCATTCTTCACAAAAACCACGGTCCACGGTTGTAAATGTGTTATTTACGAGTTACAATCCGTGGTGGTGACGAAAACTTTATAATCGTTGACATTGATAAAATTTCTTATCGATCATCTACCGTTATTATATGTTTTAAAGCCAATCAGAAAATATAATCACAGATTTTTTGTTATCTGTAATATAATGTTTAATAAATTGATAATGAATATTTTGAAACTAGTTATCACACGATAATAATCGTGAATGAAATATTAGACAAATTGATAGCTGTTTAAAATTTATAGTTTCAACCACGGTAGATTATAAGTCAAGAGGCCAAGAATTAAGTCACTGGGGAGGCCGGTGCCCACCCTGCCAACACCGTAGACACGCCTATGGCATACACATAATTCAGTTATATACTTGATTAAATTATATCGAATTTAAACTGTACGTTTAGTGTAAAATAAAAAGATAATTTCAGTCTTGCCCTTTGTAATAATTTATTTTTTCATATTTGTTCATTAATTTTCAAGTATAATAGGGACTCTTTACCCTTAGAAAAACAATGAATTTATGTCAATGGATGTTATAAAAAAATGTAACTATTAATATTATTAAGATTAGTACTATTATTATATTGATAAAAATATTACATTGAGTTATATAATATATATTCTGCGACTCTACGTGTAAAAATTGAAAATCGTAATAAGTTATATTATAACAATAACCGTAGAAATAAATGTAAAAAAAAAATACGAAAAAATTATGTTTCCGCCCAGGATCGAACTGGGGACCTTCTGCGTGTTAGGCAGATGTGATAACCGCTACACCACGGAAACGTTGAGGGTATGAATCGTTTTTTCATAATTTAGATTGAAGTCTAATAGCTATACGTAGCAATGTAAAAATAATTCTTATTTTTCGTTCGTATAATACATAATAACATAATTTATATATTTTGATGATTTGCATTTGCATTTACCTACATTATAATAGGTATGATACAATTTGATTATTATTATTATAATATTAAAATATATACCTATAAATTAAATATATAATAAATATCATTATAATAATATAAAGTGGTAAATTACATCATTTTAATAGATCCATATAATTTATCAAGTACATCAATATACAATATAAAGTATACCTAATAAACGTTCATTTTTTTTTTTTTTTTTTAAAGAACGTGAACGTGAATGAATTACATTTTCAATAGTGAACGTGAACGTGAATGAATTAAATGTTTAGATGAACGTTCCAAACACACAGGACCGTCCCGAGTGTTGAGGATGTGGGGGTGTCCCCCCAGTTTTTGAAAGCGGTCGGTAAAAACCAAAAAAAAAAAATTTATTGTTATTTTTTTTTTCCTTATTAACATTTTGAAGGAAGTATTTCGTGTCCGCATTTTTTCGTCAATACCCCCTTCTCCCATCCCGTAAATATTTCTCCCGGTTCAGCCCTGCGAACACAAGATATCTCCAACATGCATGATCGATATTTCGTATTTGTATCTCTCGAGAGGGAGACCCCGTCAACGGTATGGATAGATAGAGTGGTCAATGATTCAATGGAAGTGGACGATATATGATAACAATAGAAATGGCAAGGAATCGTTTACAGATGGAAAGACTCGGTAGAAGCGTGTAAAAGGCCTTAAAGCCCGTCAAGTACATTAATAAAAAAATATATATTGGTATATTTAAAAGTTAAAAAACGGTATCTACAAAAAAAAAAAAAAAAATTGGTTTTGAAAAATAGCAAATATGCAAAAAAGCTCATTTATACATACATTTTCCCTCTCCACTAATTGAAAATACTTTCCAAAAATAGTAAAAAACAAATATAATAAGAAAATAATAAAACATGACAAGAACGGGATCCTACAAAACGCATCCAGTTTGAAGTTACAACGAACATAAAAATCGAATACGAGAGACAATCACGTAAAAACGGTTCGTATAGTCACCCTAATCTAGACTCATTATTTTTTGTTATAAATTATAATAATTTTTATTTAGAGAAATAATATAATATAATATTTGTAATGCCTATTTATATCTTGCGAAATTTAATTTTGATCATAGCATAAACTTATAAAGAGATATTTATGTCTTATGGATTTTTCTCATAGGTAATAATATTGTGGTCTAAATTTTATTTTATTTAAAATATGTACTCTTTTGGTTAAACAATTTTCGTAATGCAATTATACGCTTACTTGCATATGTAATTGTCATTATAGTTGATATACCTAATAATTATCATTGTCATGTCCATATTTACAATTTATTTGAGAAAATAAATCCATATAATATACCAATAATCTATATTGATATATATATATATATATATATCTATTAAATTTATCAATATAAATATTTACAAAGAAATATTATCGACAGGTAGGTAAAATTCATAATTTAAATTTGAATAAGTATATGTATTTGACACATTATTTTATGAATGGATCAATAATATTTTAGAATTAATGACCGATCATATCATAAAAATGACTACAGATTATACATTATTATTATGTACAGTAGATACGGATTTATGACTCTGATTTACAGTCACTGATAATTTAAAGTTCAAGATTTATCGCGTTTTACCGTCAGTGAGAATATGCTAAATATGCGCTGAAAATATTTTATAGTTGAAATTAAGTACATTATTAAATCCAAAAATACACGATATAATAAAAGATGTGGTTTCAACATGCATTAGGTACATAACATGTATATTAATCGAGCGAAATATAAACTTTCAATATACCTACCTACTGTGGATTTACCATTTACCGCGTATACCTATAACCATATTAACCGTTAAATCAATCACTCTATAGATAAAAAAAAAAAAATGTTTGGTATCTGAAAAATGTTGATCTCTGAAAATTTTATAAAATGAAAATTATTAGCCACCACAATAATTGAATGAAAATTGATTTAACGATTTATTTTTATAGAACACCAGCTGACCCGACAATACTTTGCTATTGCTAGGTATCATAAATAAATAAATAGTGAATAAATATATTTTATTCTAGTGCTTTATGTGATATACAATATTTTTGATGTTTTCGTCTTTGGAAAAAACAAATGAATTTTTCGGCTGTCCCACTCCCGAACATGCAACATAATAGGTATAACTGACCTCGTGAAAAGCATAATAATTTTAATAGTTTTGAGACCTATAAGATGTTCGGAAAGCCCACTTTAGCACTGCTGAATACCCGGTTTCTAAACGTATTTTAAACAATAAATTATAAATTTATATACAATTTTAAAACAATTTGTAGTAATTGAACTTTATAGTTTAGCAATTCGTAATTACTTTACAGCAATTTGTTGTACAATTTTAATCATCTCTCTCGGTGGAGGGACAATCCAACGTCATACCAAGGACCTCCCCAAACCGGGCCCCCTCAGTTGTTGGATTGTTTTTTTTTTAATTCTTGTAATTGAATTAAACGAAAGTATTTAAAAAATATTTTAGCAATGTGAATTTTTTAGACAAAAAACACTTAGCTATACTTATAGTAGGTATCTATAACTTTTTAGCAATGATCAGAAAGTATTTTGAAAAAAATATAATTTTCGTGAAAATATATTTATAAAATATTTTAATACTGTATATTAGGTACCTATATGTATTTTTTTGTTTTTAATTTACGAAATGTGTTGGAATTAAATTATATTGAATTTAATTCCTACACTTAATGTTGAAAAAAAAGTTATTTCGATCTTCTGATAAAGCTATGTAATTTTTTTAAAAATTTAATGTGGACCCTCTTTTTAGAAAGGGGGTGAATATACGCAACTTCCCCCGCAGTATTTATGCGTATAGTTTAGGGTAAAATAGAGGGGTGGTGACCATGTTTGGCGTATCTTTGAAACCTCTATAACCGTCACAATATCAAAATTACGGTAATTAATCAAACGGTGGGGTATAATCTTGATTAATGGATAATATTAATAATATACGCGTGAGTTCGCTATAAGTCGTATCTGTTTTTTCGTTCCCAATTTTTGTGACATTCTGTATAATATATTATAATGACAAGCTCTGAAGCTCGTTAATAACAGCTATATATATAGGTATAAATTTAAAGACAGATTCGTTGTTATAATGACATGAATAGGAATTAAACTCGACAAAAAAATGAGAAAAAACAATATTTCTTATTCTTGAATTTTAAAAATAAGTTATATTTTAATCGATTTCTTTTAGAATATGCAAATTTGAATATGTTTAATTGATTAGCGGTTTGGCTTTTTGAGTTCTGATGCTACTTTTATTTTTCAAAGTGTAAAATAAAAAAAAATAGTGATAAAGTAATAGGTTACCATAAATTGTATTTTTTGCACAAACTAAATTATATCAGTTCATCATTACATTTATAGTATTCTGTGGTAATATTATATTATATATTTGTACTATGAGGGGCGAATGATAAGGAATGCACAATCGTATATTTATAAAAAATGGAGATAACTGATAATTGAAATTTGAAAAAAAAATAATGAAAGTAGGTACATTTCTTTAGCTACAAATTAATAACTTTATTTTTCAATGTAGCTATTAATTACTATTTATACATTTCTCCTAAAAAATCACTACTTTCATCATATCGTCATGAAAAGAATTTTCAATTACCTCTTTTTGACTCAAGACTTCACTGTTTCTTTGACATCTTCGTTACACGGGATTTGGGTACCTTTATGCATAGGCGTAATTTAGCACTATTTTTTTGGGGTAGGGAGGAAGAAATTTTTTTCTGTAACTCCTCCCCCAGAAAAAAATATGACTATGCACAACGTAAAATTGTATCTTAGTTTTGTATTATCTCTATAATCATATTTAGAAAGTTATATATGATAGGTACTAATATGCATTAATACTAATATAATATATTATATAAACCATAAAATATTTTCTGTGTATTCTTAAGAAAAAATTCTTCTCTATAAAGCAAGCTAAATAAGAAACATTTTCCAGGAATAAACCTGGGACATAAAATTCCACTTGTTATTAGTAAACAATTTTTTTTTTTTTGTGTGGGAGGGAGTCAATTTTTTTTATACTTACGCATGTTCTATAAACCTTCTTGAATAGTAAGCATTTTCATTTAAGAATATCAATAAGTGATATTTAAGGGGATATTATTTTGAAAATTTTGAAGACATTTTAAGAAAAATAAAAATCAAGTAATTTAAAAATATCGAAGTACATTTTAATAACAATTTAAAAATAGTTCCGTATCAGTACTACTTGTTATTGTTGTGTAATCTCGATATTCATTTATTAGGTAACAAAACCATTTTACAAGAAAAGTGAGTTCTTGCGCTATATATAGTTATAATAATAATAATAAACCAAATTCTTACACAATATTGCATATCATAAATATAACTGATGTTGTGCTTTCTCTAAAAATCTCCCTAAAAAATAGTTTTTTTCAAGATAAATAACTTTTTTTAAGATTTTATATTAAAAAAAAAAATAACGACGATATAGATAATTTTGACTACAATATTGTATACAAATTAGGATTCTTATTTATGGCTACAGCCTGAGAATACATTTTTCTCGCAAATAGGTTTTTAATGTAAACGCGTAATATGTGGGGCCCCGTTAAAAGAATAATATATGTGATTATATACTGTATACAAAATCCAGAAGGGTTAATGACTGATAAATAACCTGTAGTCTTAAGTTAGGTTAAAGAAGCTAAAGAATTGAACCTTTTTTCATTTTTTTTTTTTTTCAAATTTCAATTTCAAATCTATCTCCATTTTCGAAAAATATACGATTTTACATTACTTATCATTCGCAACCCCTCGTATATTATTTAAATCGTAGAAAATATCAACCTCTGTGATGGTAACGTTATAGGTAGGTATTGATTTTAATGGTATCGATTTTGATCACTGGTATTTCTCGGCTAAAATATTCTGTTTAGTTTTCCGTTTTAATTTACTAAACGGGTTTTAAAAAGAAATATTAACGGTTTCCTACAGGTGAATATGCTACTGTATTTTTGTGCCCAGTAATATTTATAATAGCTATTTATGCACATGCCTATATTGTATTCATTAGGTAAATCTGACAAATAAAATTGAATTTATAAAAAAATATTTGATTTATTTATTAATTATATTTTATTACACTAAAATCACTGAAATTTTTTATTTTTCTGTTTTTTCTAATTTTAGGATTTTCATGTGACTATATTTTCATAAAAACTTATAATTTCTGCATATTTTTTTACTTGTTATTTTTTAAGTTTAATACTTTTTTTAAAAGGTAACTTATGTTTTTTACTTAATTATACGTTATTCATATTATTCACATTAATCCAATGCAGAACATTACGATATATCAATACTGAACCGACATTATTTATTAGCATTTAAAGTTTAATAGAGCGGAGTAGTTATTATAAAAAAGTATTTCCCATCCATTTCCCATCTAAACTTTAAATGCTTATAAATAATAAATGTTTAGTTTAATTTTCATGTACCTATATATATATATTCTACGCCGGAATGTCAGAAATGTAGGTTGCCATTTAAAGAAAGTATGAAACTTAAAAAAATGAAGAAAAGTTTGAATTTTTTAAAATTTAAATTTAATAAGCTTGAGATAATTATTATTTCAATTATAACAAATAGCAATAGTCACAGAAATATAAGAGGAGTACGATTAGAGAAATACCGTGTATAACATAGGTAGGTACATAAAATACACAACAATATTAGTTAATATATAAAAAAATAAAATTGGTTTGAACAAAAGTTAGTTACCACTTACCATCACTATTTTTGTGTTACAATTATTTTTTAAATGATTAGTGATTACCATATAACAAATATTTCGGTTTAGGTTCGGGTTTTCCAAACTGGTATTGTAAATATAATATGGTGTTGATTGCCCCTGTAGTACCAGACAATTAATCAAAATAACCTAAGTTTTTTGCGAAAACTGAACAATGCCCATTCAATGGTATGCAACGAGATGTTAAAATTAAAAAAGAATGATAATATTTTAATTTCTTAAGCACCTATTTAAAGGTTTTTCTCGTAACTAAATGTCAACAATATTATGTTATATACTGTATATTATGATTCTTTTAATAGAAAATGCTCATTATTTGGAAATGTATTTATATTTTGAAAAATTTTATTTTTAAAACCTTTTAATGTTAATAAATTAAAGAATATTTTTGTAATCTTATAATTTTCACTCTTTCTGACTATTCTTTTAGCACCTATGAGTGCTCTAATTAAATATGAACAGTTGAATTTCAAACGGCAACTCTGCCTTTTGATATATTTTAGAAACGTATTCAGATTATTTTTAAATTAATTTCAGCGTTTATAATTTTTGATTTAGTAAATGTCATTTGAGTTGTACTTATATTATTACATAATATTAGGTGTTTATATGAGAGAATGAGTATTTTTTCAATAAGACTTGTAGTTATTTGTACGTAGATAATTTTTTAAATAACAATGAACAACACTGGTATAAATTGTATATATATACAATTTGATAAAATTGTATAACCATTGATTACATATAAATTATATAGTAATTTTTAATCGATGGTATAACACTATAACATATTAAGAATAACTGTAATTTTGTAATTTAAATATTTTGAAATTGTGATATTTCCGTTTTCCTTGGACACGACACGTGACATCTTAATTCATAAGATGGCAATCGCTTTTTACTGTTGAACGAAAAATAAATAGGTACACGGGATAGTAGCAAAATGTTAATTTATGTTGATTTAGGGGAAAAAATCTAAACCATTATTATGATTACGAATTTGTATATAAATTATGTACTTAACGAATCACAATGAATAAATAAAAATACAATCGAGAATCGATTTCCTATATAACCCAGAGACAAACACTAACACATTGAAATTAGTAAACAAATTAAAAATGCCACTACTTGAATTGTGTTTAAATAAACAATAAGGTCAATATAAATATATTGACTTTTCATAGTCAAATATATTTTTGGGGTCGGTGACTTGTGCATGCGTGTATGAGATACACATAAAAATTGCATGGTCAATATTAAGTATGAAATGGAAATATTTATGGGCGATACACACACACATCATAATAATCACATATATATATATAACACAAACACTAACACGCCTCGTTTGCAAGCAATATCATTAAACCGTCTAAAGGTTCTCAACTCCTTATAAATTGATCACTTCCAAATTTCAACTTTTCAAACAATTTTAAAAATACGCCCTATAATAGCGGTTCCCAAACTTTGTGCAGCTTAACAGGGGAGCCGAAGAAGAGAAGTCAATCGATATTTCCATCTATATTGATAATATTGACTATATAATATAATATAATACTACTATATAGATATGGTGAGGACTTCATAATTTTTTAATCACTTTCCAGAAATGTGTAAAAAAAAATTAATTTATGTTTTTATATAGATAGGTATGTATTTATTTTTTGGGGGCAGAACGGAGTTGAGTGAATGTTTTCGAGTAAATTGATTTTTGATAGGAACTATAATGTATCATTCGGTAGTCATCGGTACTTTAATGAGATCATTTTTTATTCCCAGTAATTTTCTGAAAACGTAGAGGAATACTACCGAAATTGACTAAAAGTGTTTATAAACCTATCGATGACAATATTATGCCGAATTCGCTCATAATCATTTTTCTAATGCAATATGGTATGCAATCTTCTCTTTCAAATCTAAAATAATAATAAAAACACTTTTCTGTCTACGGAATAATTTCTTTTTTTAACTTTCAACAATGGAAGGTATGGACATTTATTTTTATTTTTAGGGAGGCATGAATGAAAAAAGTTTTAGAACCGCAGCCCTATGAGATTCTTTCCATAGAAAATCCTTCTGTATTTTACCCATGGTTTGGTTCCATTTAGTACAAAACTATTGTAACTGATCGGATTCTAGAAAATCCTATTCGAGATCTCCTTTCGATTTCTCGGGAAATCAGTAGGTTTGTTCAATTTGGTTGTTCCACAAAATCCACCGGACTGTTAACCTGATCAGTTCAGTACCGAAGCAGACTAAGATTTAAAGAGATTTTTGAGGGTAACTTACTTGGCATTTTTCTTACTAGATACTGAACCAAAATGTATTCCGTTAGATTAAAAAATCTTAAAAGAAAATTTTTAGAATACTGTACAAGTTCTCCTATAACAACCTATATGTTTAAGTCAATTTTGACTTGGATTAAGTGGGCGTTTTAAGTAGCCGCAACACCAACGTAAAGTACGGATTTCAATTCTGAAAACTGTTTTGAATTCATCAATTTGTCTTCTAGGGATCCATCGATGCGTTTATCAATAAAAATTACAATTGTTAAACATTTATTTTATTTAATATAATAATAAAGAATAATAAGTAATAATAAATAAAAATGCTTCAATTAATCCATAGAGATAGGCCAACAACTTCAAATCTGTTTACAGATTTTAAATCCAATTTTCCAAAGTTCCACGATTTTATCACACTCATTTGTCATTTAAACGGAAATTTCGTGATAACACAACAATAAAATGTGATACGGGTACGTACATTTTTTAGATGAATTTTAAAATGTACTTAAATATGTCTGAATTGTTACATTTTAATACTTCTTAATATTTCTTAAGCATTTTATTTTACATGAATTAAATTAACAATTTTACATCCAACATTCTCAAATCTGCACCTTCACATATTAGGGAAGTCTAAATGCTATGGTTCTTAAAAACTATGACCAGTATAGCTACCAAATTATTGAACGGGTTCCATAATTATGGCCGATTTGTACCAGAGACCAGACGTCACCAGCGAGAAAAATCTCGTTGGCTATATCATCTGCTACCTGCAAGTCGAAATGGGGAAATAAACAGTCAACCCCCAGATAAAAAGAAAATATAGGTAATATAAATAATATTTTTAATTATAATTATATATAATATCTAGGTACCTAGTATAATATTTCTGTTCACTCTCCAGAAATGTAGACAATTTTTGAATGGTCTAAAACTACAACTTCATTTTTTCACAAAAAAAAAAAAAAAAAAAAATACACGTTAAACTTTATTTCAAATTTTTACCTAATACACAATTTTTATTTTATCAAAATCTAAAATATGAACCTATAATTCATTTTGAAGTAAAAAAAAATAATGTGAACATTCCAATTTCTTACTATTTTACATTTTCAAATATAGCTGATATTAAAGTAATATAAAAATGGGAAATAAACTGGATTTACTTTTTCAAAAAACTGGACAATAAGCGTCCCGTTGGTGATTTGTCAGGGCAACGGGACAAAATGGTCAAAAACAGGAAATCCTGTTTAAAACTGGACGTTACCTTATATCGGTTTTAGAATCGGTATTTTAGATTCCGAGCGAAGCGAGGAATGTATCAGTTGTACGATGATATGTTTTATTTTTATTTTTATGTCTGTACTCAAAAAATCTATAGAAAGAAGTGCTCTAATTATTACATGTAGTACTGTTTTCAGGTAAAAATTTTACCCTGTGGAGGGGGCTAAGAATACCTCCACGGTTTCCTCATGCCTGTCGTAGAAGTCGACTAATTGAGGTTGCGTCAGGTCGACAGCCGGCATAAAACTTGTCAAAAAGTATGAGAAGTCTTAATAAGAATATAGGCGAATTTTGGCCGACCCCAAATAGTTGGAAGAGAAGGCGAAGGAGAAGAAGAAGACTGTTTTCAGGTAAAAAAAATGCATCTAGTTGGTGCTATAGAAAGGTCAATTTTCGATTTTTTAATTTTTTCGATAAATAAATTAGGAAAAACTATCAAAAAATCATGGTTAACATGATTGTGGTAAATATTCTCCATAACTCTGAAAATATTGATGCTGGAAGCTTGAAATTTTGACCACAAATATATTATACGTAAAATATTATTACAAAAATTTAAAAAAATGTTTACTCATTTTTAGGATATTTATAACAATATGCAAATTTGAGACATTTAGTTCATTATATACTTAATTTAAGTTTTTAAGACGTGAAAATTTAATACAGTGTTATAGGCAAGAAGTCAAAATAGGTTAAAATTTTTCGGGTTTTGGTTACGGGTTGAAACAGGTTACAATTTTTTCGGGTTTCTGGTACGTGGTCAAAAAACTGTTAAAATTTTATTCAAGAATACGCGGTTGAAATACAGTTAATACTTTTTTGGGGTTCGGGTTTTAGGGTTAAAACGGGTTAAAAAAATTCCGGATTTCGGGTTTGAAACGGGTTAAATGTTTTTTTCATTTAACGGGTTTCGGGTTTGAAAACGGTTTAATGTTTGGGGTTAATTTTTTTAGGTTTAGAATTGAAATATTTTTACTTTTTTGTGGATTCCAATAAATATTGTTCATAAAAATTAATATCAGAATATTTATCTTTTTCAACATTTATCAATTGGACTCATTAAGTACTAACCCTTTAAATTTTAACTTTAACATTTTTCTAGACTAATAAAATATGACACAGTTCTTATTATCAATTAATTATTTAATATTATATAATAACTTAGTTTTATAGTTTTATAGCATTATTATAGGTATATTTAAATTTTATTGTAAATCGTAGTTAAATGATAAATATCAATTTTAAGAAAACTAAACATTATTATTGATTTGTCGATAAAAATGTTTTTAAAAATATCTTGTACGATAAATAATAATTTATACTGACTTTCATTTTAAACTTTTCTCCGTAATTAAACGACAAAGTTGATTCAAATAGAAAAATAATTGATTATTTCAAAGATGGCATATGAACTATTAGATTAATATTTTATTTATATTTCAGTATCTCATAGTTTTTACTGATTTATCGATTTACTTTATCAGTTGAAAAAAAATCGGGTTACGTATTTCAAAATGTTTTCTGCTGTTGCCGGATTTTGAGTTTTGGGTTAAACACGTTTTTAATATTTTTCAGGTTATAAGGGTTCTCAACCCGGGTTCAAACTCGTTTTGTCTCCCTTTTTAAAAGTACACAATTGTAGCTACATACAAAATTAAAAATCGATAAATACATTATTTTTTAATAGCCATTTAAATTTTTTTGACATTTCGGTATGATATATGTTCGAATTTCGGGAAATTAATTAATTTATAAGCTTGAAATTTTCACCAAGAACGTTATGGAGGAAAAATGTTCAAAAATGTTCCCCCCAATTTTGGACTATTTGTAGCAATTTTCAATTTTGAGTAACTTCATTCATAATAGTCTTAATTTTAGGTTTTATGACCTGAAAATTGAATACAGTATTAATATTACGTCATTCTAGCTACACACAAAACATTTTTGAAATCGGTAGGTACAATAGTTTTTAATAGCCAATTAATTTTCTTCCAACATATTATGTATTATTTTGGTAAGAAATGTGTTCGAATTTCGGGGAAGTAATAAACCTATAAATTTGACATTTTCACCAAAAACTTATGTAAGTACATTGTGAAAGCAAAACAAATTTTGCAAATTTTACCCATTTTTGGGCTACTATTAGGAATTTTCAATTTTGAGACATTTAATTCATAATTGGTATAAATTTCTACTTTACAGGAAAATTAGATTTTTCGATTTTATTTCGATAAATATGTATTATTATTAGCATAATCTTCCGAAATTTTCAAATGTATCTACCAATAAAATAAAAATAAATAAATAAAATATATATCTGATCGCTTAGCTTAGAATCGTTTTTTTTTAAATTTCGGTGACAACTATTCCAAGCCTTGGTGCAATAAGACGATAAAATTACAGAAATAATAATAATTATAACAAGGTGGCTTTTACTAATTACGAGTGTATATTATTGTCATAATATAAAAACAAGACGTTTTAAAATAATTATTTGATATACTGTAGTGGCCTGCTGCAGGGCTTCGTTATTTCTTAATGTATAACAACTTAACTTAGGCGGCTCTCTGCGGGCGTGTTTTAAGGGGTTATTGTATAGGCAATTTTTGAACAATGTGAAAATGCCGTGTATGTGTGTGCGTGTGTAAATTAATATTAGTGTGTGTAAGCCCCGTATAAATAGCGAAAACAAAAATAATTACCGTGGTCGACGGTGACGGGCCGGCTAAACATAATATTACGCACGCGCATGCACAAGTCATTTATTCATTAGATCAAAATATTCAATACGAATTTATGACTGAGAAATAGGTATACGCCTGACAAAAATTCAAGTACTTCCAGTGGTTTGATTTTAAAAATGTAAAGACCATTGAATGTAGAAACAAGTTTACTTTGCATCGGTCGGAGCACTTTTGCAATTTTATCCAAATTCTTGATGAGAATAAATATTTAAGATTTTATAAATTTGTAAATCTTGAATATTAAATATATTAAGAAATATTGAAAATATTAAAAATATGCTCCGACCGATGCAAAGTAAACTTGTTCGCCAATTCAAACATCTTTACATTTTTTAAATCGAACGAATATAAGTACCTTAAAATTTGTCAGTCGCTTAGGTCGTTTTGATGAAAAATTGATGAAGGAGAGAGCCGCCTTAACGAAGACAGTAGGGTACTAAGACTGTAGTGGTACAATAAATATTATTTATTATAGTACGCGACTTCAATTTACAACCTTACAAGGAATAATAATATATATAGTATAAATTATAATATACATTATATACGTTATAAATTTGCCGGGAAACATTGTCCACTCGCCCCACCCCACCCCACCTAACCGACCGTACTTTATATATACGCTCATATAGTTCATTAACATTAAACACGATAGGTACGTTAATTGTATCAAAAAATATTGTACTCTCTCAGGCGCGCGATTCCGTTTGTTTCCTGCGAGGGGCAGAAAAGGAAAAAAAAAATAACACTTAAAATAATAATATTGTATACATCCTACGTGTGAGACGTGACCTAATTATACCTTTATAATACAAGGTAGGTAGGTAGGTATATATATACACACTATACGCCAGTTTTTAATCAAATCTCAATTTATTTTTACGACGTAATAAATTGAAATACAAGCGCAATAAAATAGTGCATTAAACCGAGGAATACAATTTTATAAAAAAAAAAAAAATCATAGCGCTCTAATCAATGATTAATTTAATATTTTTTACACGGCTGGGCTGTTTCGGTGTTTAATTGCCGTCGTGTATGAAATTAATAAACTCTGGAACATTTCTTTTCATAACACCACACTCGATTGCCAGTTCGGTCGAGGGACTAGACATATTTTGATGGTTTTATCGGTTGGTTCCGGTTTTAGTTTTCAATATAAATATATTTTTATTTTTATTTAAAGGTTCACATTTCCGTTCCAATTAATATCGGCTTTGTTAATCGATGGGCGTTTTCTAAATAAATATCCGATTTATCTGAGTGTTTTAAAATAAATTCTGATTATAATATAGTCTATCCGAAAACTCAATACACACTTTACGGGAAAATTAAAACACTATAGGTATTACTGCAGTCTTATACAAAAACAGATCCCAAATTACTCTCAACGACCGAAAAACAATTTTAAAATTAGTCAAATTTGGAGGATCTTCAAGAGGTGGTAAATTGTAAAATCCGGAATGTTGTTAATTTTGTCAATAATAATATACCATAACGATAAGTCATAACTTAATCCCAGTTGTATAATAATGGACGATTAGTGATACATTTGTTCAAAAATAACGCGATTAATGCACATTTTAAATAAAATATGTAAATATACTCCTACAGATTTTCAAAAACAAATTAATCGTTTAGAATTTTTACCATGGTTGCAGAATACAATAATCGTCTATTGATCGTAAATCGTAAATCAATATCGGATCCGTAGATTTATTAGGTAATAAATATTATTTATTTAAATATGAGCAAAGGGGGACAGGGGGCCAGTGTGCCCAAAATTAGTCTATCCTAATCATGCCTATCTATACATATAATTTCATTGAAAGTTATTTCCAATGGATTTTTGTTAAACTTTGATATTTGGTAATCGTGAAAATCACGATAATCGATAATCTGGCGTAAATAACTGACTGAGAACGAAAATGTTTGATATCGGTATTTTTAAACTATCCATTTATCAAAGTAGAGTATTTTTTTAAAAACCTAAACCTAGGTTAGTTTTTGATACGTGATGAAGATTACAACGTAGTTGTTAAAATACGTAAATGCAAAATAAAAGTGTATAATATTGTGATTTTGGGTTTATAATACGTATAATAATTAGAGAAAATAGTTTTTCTTTGTTTTACCAGTAGTATTTAAATTACTGGTAAAACAAAAATATGACCTCTAGAATATACCATTTAGAACGAATTCGCTATAAAAAATCTCTTTACTCCAAAAATCCTACTCTACTTATTCTACACGAAAAGTAGTTTCCAGATAAAAAAAAATATATACATACCTATAAACATTATTATAAAACACCAGTTACCTGGTAATATAACTGGAACTTATAATCAATTTTCGACGATGCTATGAGATTTTTCCCAACGTGTTATTGAAAAGGTGAAATTTACCCAAACTTCTCCTTATATTCTTCGAGAGTCACTGGGAGGAATTATCACCCCTCAATTACTCTAGAAAATTAACAACTGATCCAATAAATCTAAAAAATAAATTATATCTTAGTGCCGTGTTAATATGTATATTTTATAGATGTAACTACAGTTAATTGTAATATTATAATATATAATCATCAAATTTTATCAAACTGTACGTATATCCAAATAATTTCACTGAAATAATTTATGAAGTACTTCATTATACAAATGTTATTTAGTATTATTATTATTATTATTATTGTTATATAACCGATATGGACGAACAAAATATAACCTATATATAGAATAATATAGAAATATGATAAAAATTCGAATTTTCATAAACTTAAACGTAAAGCTGTCTAAATGAAAACTTTAATAATAATAATGAAAAATATAGTATTTAAATTAATTCGTTTTATTATTTAAAATTTAGTGTTATAAATATATATAAAATATGTAAAGATATTTTAATCAAAGTGTTTTTGTATTTTTCAAAGAAAAAGAGTTTTATATATACCTACTCTAGATGTCAGCAACCGTTTGACTTACACTATACAAAAATTTAAAAATATCGTTATATTATTATATAATTATTAAAAATAATAATTAAAATATTAATATTATACTATGTTCAACGAATGGAAGATGTCTGCTGGTAAGATATATTATGTAATGTTCGATCATGCTTGTATATATTATTATTATTATGATTTTTTTTTAATGCATTTTATTTGTATAAGTGTTTATTTTTTTCCTCGGAGTTAAGTATTATATTTTTCGTAAAATTACATTTTTTTTTTTTTATGAACGTCATTATTTCAAAGTTCTAGAACATTTATTTACATTATACATTATCAATATTGAAAAGAAAATATAAGATGATGGATTTTAGAAATACGAAAATCTTGTTCAAAATAATAATTCATTGTTCTTCAACGGTGTTTTTCAAACTCGTATGGCTTTCAAGGTTCTCCATAATGAAAAAGTTGTTCATATAACTGTGTTATAATAATATTATTATATCAATTCATCCAATTATTTATTTTTATCGGAAGATTCGATATTGAATAGCGTAAAAATGATAGAATTGATAACAACGCAACATTGGCTCAAATTTCAGAATTTATCGGTATTTTTTTTTATTACTCATTTACCCACTCAAGTATAATAGGTATAATATCCAGCCGATAAAACCAATATTTCTGTACAAGTGCTGGTGGCATAAGATTATTAAGATTATTCACAATTGACTATTCAAGTAGGTACTTGAAAAATCAATTATTTGTGTAAAGTATTACTACCATTGAGATTAATACGAAAGAGAAACAATATATAATCGGTACCTATTGACAATTGTCTATATAAAAGTATTTGATATAAATATAAATTGGCGAATAAAACAATAATCATAACTATATAATACACGTATACAAAGGTATGGGGCGGGGATGATCTGGTCGAAAACCATGTAATCAAAGTAGGTTTAGTGGTTTTTTTTTTTTTTTTTTATCTCATATGGCAAAAGAATAAATATAATATAGAAATAATAATAAATCAAATAGTAAATAGTCGAATAGTAACAAATAGTAAAATAATAAAAAAAAAAGATTAAAACAACAAGAATGTCTTGTGATATATTTGTCATTATATATATATTTGATCTGTATACGTCGGTCCTAAATTCTCTATCCAATCTCTTGCATCATCTTCCTCGGCTTCATTTGAGTCCATCAATGTCTTTTCCAGAGCTGGTCTATTGACACCTTTCTCTCCGATGTGTCTGATTGTCGGCGTCTGACCACAAGTGCAGAATCGTGAGTCCATCACCCACCATTTGTGCATGAGATTATTATTACACCTACTCTGCTCAGTCCTAACTCCATTAAGTATCGTTATCCATTTCGCTCTCGGAAGGTCGAAGCCCGGGATCCTTAAGATTAAATCGTCTACTAGGTGTATGTTAAGTACGTGTTCGTTTGCTCATCTCAAATTCCATTTTTCTTCTACAGTCTCCAGAAAGTCCACGCTTGTCCATATCATGATGTCTATATATGAGTCATCTTTCTTCGGGTACATGCCCACTAAACATTTAATGTTTCCAACTTCTCAGCGTTGTATGTTTTGTGTTATACTTTATAACATGGGCTCGTGCTGTTTAAAAATGAGGTTGTATTATTGTAACTGTTACTATAGCACACATTTTATACGTCCCGAAAACATTTGAAATTCTTTTTGTCCTACAACAAAATAATAAAATGTATAAACGTTAAAAAATCAATGTTATACTTCGTATATTATTCGATACACACAGAGTTCAGTCGACACGTGTTTTATTTGTATTATTTATACTGTGCCACGTGTCAAGTTTTCTTTATCACCTGAATTTTCGTTGTAAATTTAAATAAATATTGTTTGTGACCACAACCCATGTGTTGTGACTTGCGGCTTGCGAATACAATTTAGTCTTTCGGTAGCTACACTAATCACTGGTATACGTATAGCGGTTAGGAGGAACATTTTATAATATACTTACTTGTATCATATTTTTAAAAATAACAAAAAGACATCAACTATTTACAGGTATAACCCGTCCAGTTCATTTGTACTCTCTGGGACGTCACACGTTTGACCAGATCAGGGTTTCAAAAATATTAATTGAACAATGTGTGATACCTACAATGTGCGATCTTTATATTATCATGGATATTATTGGGCAATCACTATGTTTTCGGGAGTATTCCATAGAGATTACCTCAAAACGAAGTGTGTAGGCAACACATCTATGCTTTCACAATTTTAATAACCCCTTAAAATTAAAAAATGTAACGGTCGCCAAGGGCGCAGATGAACTGGACGGGTTATACCTATTTTAATTTTTATTCGTAGTATTTAATAGTTTTATACGTAATTATTTTTCTTTTATAATGTTTATTCGTGCATAAAAGATTAATTTAATTTTCGTAAAATTCCGCGCACGTTAAGATGTATCTACCTAATCGAGTCGGCGGTGACCGGTTACCACCCAGTTACCTCAAACAATGCTACGTAGAGTCATGCACGTATAAATAGTATTCATAGTTTTCATTCGGGTACATTCTTAACGAACGAGGAGTATATAATTGCTATTTATTTTTTTAAATTACTAAATTTAATTTGAACTATTATGTATATATTTCCAAGGGCTCCCATACGGTAAATTTCAGGGGGGTAGGGTACAAATAAAAATAATTATAATATTTTTAAATTTACTACCGGTTTTAGCAATAATTCAATATTAGGTAATTTTTATTAGGTGTCATATCCTTCCCCTGAATTCATAGGTACAGATAAAATTCTATACTTACTGATTTGGTCTTCATAAAGAATCATTTAGTCAAAAAAAAATTTTAAATTTGACTTATTTATAACTTTTTTTAAATATAATATTTAAATAACTAAGAATGTTATGATTTAACTTCTAATGATTGGGTTATGATTGGATTTTTAGTTCTGGAAAAATATGATTTTTAATGTACCTACCTAGATTTTTTTTTTGCATTACAATTCCAATACTGTCTCGTTTTTTTTTTTGAGATAATACAATTTGTGTCAATCTCAACCCATAGAAAATTCCTGTGCAGTATAATAAATAAAAATCAATAACTGAAACATATAAAATAATACATTTAAATTATAAAGACAACTTATTGAATGTAAAGGTGCGTAGTACAGTAATTACAGTAATACAATTTAGAGTTAGTTTAAATATTATCAATTTTCAAATAAAAATTGTAAATTTCTCTTTTTAATACCAAATTTATTAATTACTTTATCAACATATTCAGATTTTTAATATTGTCATCAATTTTTGCTGCAACACTCATCATACATAACCCGTCAAGTCTTTCTTCACTCATTGTAGATCTTGTCCATGTTTTCACTTTCCGTAATGCACTAAATGGTCTTTCTACTGTACAAGTTCTTGGCGGCAATGTAATATTTATTATTATACATTGTTTTATCTCGGGAAAAAATTCACATTCCTTTACTAATTTTATATAATCTTGCATTATATCATCTATATAAGTTTGTGACTTATATAGCTTATATAACTTCCAATACTCATACTAAATTAAGCCATTAATTTTTAAATTTTGAATTTTAAAATGAATTTCAATATCTTTGAGTACCTCAAGGTATTCATTTTTTTCAGTTTAACTAATTCACAGGAAAATAACCAACATAATTTGAATGGAGTCTCATTATTTTCATTAAATCTAGAACTTAATGAACCAATAATGGAGTCTAAATATGGTATAAATATGGATACTCGGTAATAATCTTCAACAGATGAAATATTATAATTTGAACGATAACTTTGATGTCCAACTGTTCGAGGTATGTCAAGTCTAATATTAAAGTGATTAGCTGTATTGGTTATTTCTTCAAAAATATCTTTAAAATACTCTTCAGTATTTTCTCTGTGTTTCTTTAATATTTCTAAATGATCTGTTTTAATAAATTTGTGTACAGTATGGAGATTAACACTTACACCTTGTAATTTATTCACAATTCGCTCTAATATAGCAGAGTATTGTACAATTATTTTTTACTAACTACAAAACTACTATTTTATGTAGCTGATGAAAGTTGATATACACGGATTCTTTTCGTATGATTTACATCTGCACTAGTAGATAATTGATCAAGAACCGTTTTAATTTTAATGAAATTGTTATTGAATATTCTTATATATTTGTATTTTTTTGACCAACGAGTTTCACAGAATAAAGTAATGTTTGGAATCAGTCTTCTTCTCAAAATACCTTCTCTAAAAAATTTAATTACTTCATTAACAGTACCAGTAGTCAAGGGCGTAGGTATAAATTTCCTATGGGAGGGGTTCATAGTAGAAACCATGAGCCCCTAGAAAGAAAAATTTGAAAATAAATTACCCAATATAATATATTATGTACTGTGTAGGGTTTTTTAATTATTTAATATAGTAGGTAGATATTCCAAATAAAAAAAAAGCTCAAAAATAATTATAATTTATATAAGTAATTTTAATCTTTTTCTTCGTTGTGATAGCCTGTTCACAATTTCTAGTGGTTCAATAGTGATGTCTCTGTAAATGTTGAGAAGAATAAGACCATTTAGACGCTCTTGTCCCATCGCATTTCTTAAATAAGTTTTTATACACTTCAAAGATGAAAACGAACGTTCGGCAGTTGAAGTAGAAACGGGAAGAGTGGCCAAAATTTGCGAATAAGAGGAAAAAAGTGTTTATTGCATTTCTCAAATGTTTCAATAGCAGTCAGTTCTTCGCTATTCCCCTCCCATTTCTTGCACCACAGCCGGTATTCAGACAATA
>JAIPRL010004908.1:0-35180 GCA_025469235.1 Pemphigus obesinymphae | reverse complement strand
GGGGGGGGCGATGTGGGATGCGTTGTGGAAGAGATCTAGTAAGATGGGGGAATGGTCGGAAGAGAGATCGGCGGGGAAGTTATTGATTTGGAAGTTTAGGGGGCCGGTTTTGAGTAGGGCGATGTCGTGAATGTCGGGACGATGGAAAGCGTTGTTCGGGTAGTGGGGGAGGGAAGTTGGAGCAGTGACAGAAGTGTCTAGTCTTTGGTCGAGGTAATTTTGAAGGATACGACCTGAGGGGTTTATCGAGAGACTGTTCCAAGAAGTGTTCTTTGAGTTTAGATCACCCGCTATGATTGTATCGATGTCTGAGGAGAGAAGAGCATCAAGGTCTGAAATTAGTAGGGGAGTTTTGGGACTTTTATAGACGGCTACGAGTCTCATTTCTGAGTTACCTAATGGAATGTGAATAGAAGTATTGGTAACCGATGTAGTTGGGATTATGACGTGGTGGTGGATTAGTCGTCTGTTGACGAGAAAAGCTGTGCCAGCTGAGGGAGATTGGCCTATTTATTTAACCCGTGGTTTATTGGTGTAGTAGGAATGGAAATTAGGGAGCTTGAAAGCTCGACCGTTAGAAAGGTGGGTTTCGTTTAGGAGGAGGATATCTACTTGGTGGTCCTGAACGAATTGTAAAAGTTCAAGGCGTTTCCGAGAAACGCCTTGAGCGTTCCAAAACAAAATTCTGGTGTTAGCCATTGATGTTGAGAAGGAGGGGGAGGATTGTTAGGATAGCGACGATCGCATCCTTTAGATTGGTTTTGCCAGAAGAGATGCTGGCGACGAGGGCGGTTAGTTGGGAGATTATCTCAGCCGTGTTTATTTTTGGGGTGGATTGGGTGGGGGGGAGGTAGAGGAGGAGGAGGAGACTTTGGAGGCGTAGGTAGGGGAAGAAGTGGAAGGAGCGGGAAGAGATTGGGGAGGAGGTTGGTGGTTTGCGACGGGAGGGGGGATTAGTGGAATATAGGGGAAAGCGAATTTGGGGGGGGGTTAGTAGTGTTTGGGCGTTTTGGGCGGCGGGATTCTTTTTCCGCGATTAGGGACGGGCATTGAGAGAAATTAGCGGTGTGGGTACCACCACAGTTAACGCATTTGGGGGTGACTTCCTGAGGTTTTTTACATTCTTTGGCGAGATGGGGGCCGGAGCATTTGACGCACCGAGGTGCGTACCCGCAGTGCGAGCTGGAATGGCCGAAGCGTTGGCATTCGAAGCATTGGGCAGGTTTATTAGATTTGTAGGATTCGATTTTAACGTTGATGTAGAATAAGGAGATGTCTTGGAATACATTTTTGTTTTCTGGAGTTAATGGAAGTGTTACCAAATGAATCGGGAATTTTCTGTCGGAGTTTTGGAACTGACGAATGCTTTTAGCTTAGTAGCCCATTGATTTAAGTTCATCTGAAATTTCGGCCTCGATAATGTCAATCGGAAGACCTTTAATAACTACCTTAAGGAGGCGTTCGTCCGGTAGGGGGAGAGTATGGAATTCAGCTTTGTGATGGGTTAGGTATCGTTGCACGATACGAAAGACAAGGACGTCGACGCACGAGATTTTTATAGAATTTCCGTTGTGAGCTTTGGCCTGAATTGCATTTTTTGGGAGGCTGTTAGACATTAATTTAGCGGCGACCTTGCGCCAGTCGGATGTGTTAATGAAAATCGGTGGAATTTTCTGTATAGGTCCGTCGACCATGGTTACGGAGTTTGTTGTTGCAGTAGAGCGTAATGAAGCCGAAGAGCAGGACGAGCCTGCCGGGGAAACAGACCTCGAAATGGTGCCGGAGGAAGCAGGTGACGACGGGTTTTTAGAAGCGGCCAACGGGGTGTCAGAACGGATTTTATTTGATGGCGGTTTAACAGGACGGGCGGACGGAGAAGTTTTGGCTGCGATGGGCGCGGGACTGTTGACCATTTTGGCTTTCACCAAAGGTGCACTCGCGGTTGAAGAACGGTCTGAACCGTCGGACTTTGGCGGGGAGCGGCGTTTGGTGCCTCCACGGAGACCTCTGCTGATGATTGGATGGGGGTTTGCGCGGAAGCGTGGAAGAGTGCTGGGGGGGAGCGTTGTTGGAACGTCCAGCGAGTCCGACCGAATGGCACTCGCAACGACGACGGGCGCGGTATACTCACAATCGGCCAGGGGCCGGCTGTACAAAACGTTGACACTTGGAGTTGACGATGCTGGGCAGCCACGCAATTCTGGAGACGAACGCAGTCGTGTTGGTAGCCGCGAGCTAGACTCTACGGCTACGCGCGATACGTAGAATGTGGCAGCTGGGCTCTGGACTACAGCGTGCGTGACTCTACGATAAAAAAAAAAAACGCTATAGCAACGCACGTGTGAACGGAACAGCAGCTGAAGACGGAAACTGGCGCTTTAACTCGTTAACGCCCAACATTGCATTATATTATACAGAAAATAAATTTGAAAACTCTAATATCTATATATTTATATAAATATATTATAAGTACATTATTTTCAGGGAGTGTATGCAAAAATATGATTCTAGGGTTAAAATACAGCAAGAGTTAATTTTATAAATGATCGAAGTTTGAATATTGTATAAATGGAGAACAGAGGTATTCCATAATAAATATTTAACAATGTATTTGAGAAACATTGGGTTAGATAATAATTGCGGATTTCATATTTGGCAGTAATTATAGGGAATGAAAAGAGTTTAGAATTCGAAGCTTCCAAAGACCTACGATAATCCAGTATTGAAAACATTAACCGATTTGTAATCCTACGCCCGTTATATTGATTATTATGTAGGTACCTTTGTATATCGGATAATATAAGAAAATTATGATTGTATCTTCATACACTTATTATGATACTTTGTTTTATATTTCAAATTATATGAATACAGCATACCTAGAAAGTATAAAAATATATACATAGTATTTACACTTTTCTAACTCATATTTTTTTAAATAAATCATGTTAATTGTTTTATTTGAGCTACTAACTCATAAAATAATAATTTAAATGTAAGTAATAACTTAAAATAAATATACCTACCTTCATTTTTGGAATTGTTGCTAGTACATCCCTCAAAACGCTTGAGGGGACCAAATGAATAATTATTCAATAGTTGAGTTTATCTCATCGGGTAGGATATGCTTGTAGGAGGACGGTTTCATTAAATCAATCGTCTCTATAGTAGAACTCAGTCATCGGTGTAATAAACGAATAATTAATTCGATAATCGTGACAACTTTCATTGTTTTTTTTCGATTTATTGAATACCAGTTTTTATTATAATGTGTATTTTTATTTTACAAAAAATACTTGGAAAATCAAAACATTGACCTCTTGAAAGTATCATCATCTGGAACAAATCATTCGTATAAAAGTTCTTTACTTCGACTCTTATTCTAAACAAGAAAATTGTTTCCAGTGAAAAAATTAACCTCATTGTAAAAACATTGTAATACCTTGCGCCGCCACTCAGAATATAAAATTGCCGCTATATTGAGATGAAACTTCTTAGTTGAAAATATTACATAATTAGATAATACAACAACACTTTATCATGTATTAAAATATTATGGTTTTTATATTCTGAGTAGAGCAAGGAAGCTAAGGTTTTACAATAATATTTATTTTATTTTTTATTTTTCTGTGTACCACTTTTAAATCAGAAGATGTGAACGAACCTTTACAAGATTACAATATTTCCGATAGAAAATGTCATCTAGTTTATACTTTATAAAGGTCATTTTCCGATTTTCTTAATCATTTTTTAATGCGTTAGGAAAAACTACCAAAAAAATTACGAAAAAATAGCAAAAATACGATCATTTCAAAACTAATGAACCAAAATTCTAGAAAATTTTATTGAATATATAACTGTATACAACATTTATTTAAATGAATATTCAAACTTTTTTTTTCAAATTTGAGCTATTTTTAGACATTATACTTTTTGAGGTATTTAAGTCATTATAGGGTTATTTTCGAGTATTAAGACCTGACGGTTTAATACGGTGTTTTTGCACCTTTCTTTAATTATATTTCAAAAATCTTGAAAATCGTTAATTACGATTTTTTCTCATAACTATTTTAATGTTTTTAATAAAATAATAGATTTTAAAATCTGAAAATTTAATACATGATTATAACTACGTCAATTATTTAACCGTATTAAAAAAATCTAAAAAAAAAAAAAAAATAGATAGGTATATAGGTAGTTAAAATTTTTATAATAGCCATATAAAGTTTTTTTTTTAAATTTAATACAATATAATATTATATTTTGATGTTTTATTTTAATTTTTAATTTTTAAAGTCCTCGAGCATTTTACGCATGCCCCCATAGTGACTTTGCACCTATGAAATTTCTGTTTTTTCAGACATATTTTGTTCACAAAAAAAAAAAAAAAAAAAAAAAAAGCGATAATAAAATTTATTTTTGTATAGTCTTGTGGTTACCTCGTCATGTACGAGTATAATGGACAGATATTACGTTGATTATTTTATACACATTACTCAATATAACTGTTTAGACCTACTCAGAATATATATTCAAAGGTTATAACTTATAGTATATAATATTAAGTATAAGAAGTATGTTAAGTATTAAGTAGCTATGTAGGAATGATAGTTACAACAGTACCTACAGGCCAGAGTACCAAAAATGCGATCTAGTACCCAAATTACGCTTATCAACTTTCCCAACCAGGGTCATAAATAGAATGCTTGAGTAATATTATTAACATCCTGCAGTGGTTATTCATTGCTCTCTCTATTAGGTATTATCATAATATTATATTTGAGTACAGATTCTGTTGTTTGTATTTAAATTATTATCGTACCTTTATGTTGTAAAGTTATTCGTTAATATTATTGAAATGGCTGATTAATATTAAATCATATTGTTTTATTTTTTTATGTACCTAATATATTATGAGTGCCTAACAAATTTTTAAATATTTAATTCATGTCAATAAAGCTTTCAGTTTTAAAATCATCCATTTCAAATCTATGGCTAACATATTATGTGTATGTTCAAAACCGTATGAAAAGAGTACTAAGTACACCTTGTAAAATACATTGTTACGTTGATTTGGGAAAATTTTAGCTAAGTCAATAGCCAGTGGCCAGTGCCCTGCAGCCTTCAACCAAATATTTAAATTACCTATCTATGTTATAAGAACACTTAATAATTGACATAAATTGTCTGATAATGCAATTATCTGAATTATTTCTCATACAATTTTTATTTATTTATTTTATTTTTTCTTCGCATATTAGATATACTTATATTCAATCACAAGTTTGTTACCTATGACCTATGTACCTGTTACCATTGCACCAAAAACCCATTAATTTGTTGTACTGATTGTATCCATGAACTTAATTTACTTCAAGACCTAATATATAACACTTATATTCATACATCTATAACATAATTATGTTTCTTTTTATAAGTATAGTAAATTGAAATAGTATTACTGTCTTCTAACAAAAGGAAATTATATAATATATTTTATATAAAGTGTTCCATCATAGTATCGATTCATAATGTATAATATACATTTAAAAATTATGGATGATGTATACATAACATAGGTAGGTATACTCGTATAATATATATATTGTAAAACTTTTATATTATTCATTAATATGTTATAAAGACCATTTGTTTTAGTCAAACAACTAATATGACATTCAGTAAAGTGTGTTATAAGTATAAAATGATTTATAAACCACGGGTAATTATATTTATATAAGTATAGGTATAAATCATATTTTTTTTTCTTTTTATATAGTTTGTCAAATGTTGAATAAATTAAAGGATTATCGTTATCTCCAAAAAAGGAAATTTTATTATACATAAAACGTTTCTTTAAAGTATGAATGTATATCTAATATATAATATATATATATGTATATATTCAAATTATAGTATTCATTAATTTTTGAATTTACCAAACATTATTTTATATTGTATGATTATTATTTTAGTCTTATATAACTGTATGTCATGTGATTGTTTAATTATGTTACTGTTGTATGGAGAATTATATTATACGATAATTAAATCGAAGAGTTCTTCCAATTATTTTTTTGTTTTCAAAAACCAAAATAGGAACTAAACTCTAAATCAAATATACATTGCTGAACATTGTATTTTATATATTTGACAGTAACATGCTTATACTAAATCAAGCTTTTCTAAATAAACATTATATTTTATAATATAGAGAATGTCACACTATATCACATTTTTTTCTTCGATTTCTCTTTTGATTTAATTTTAAACGTAAAGAATAACATTATTAATATCAATAGTTGTGTATAGTACACTGAAGCTTCGCTTAGAATCGTTTTGAATGATTTATCATTGCATTCAAATGCAGTACATCCGATAAGCGAAGTGCTTCCACCCATACTGACACTCCACGAGTGAAATGTACATTTTTTGATTGATTTTAAATAAAAAAAATAAGTTGTTAAAAAATAACTAAAAAAGGGATCATATATATATAATATATATAAATATATATCTACTATGTTTTTAAGGAGTCGTGTATAGATGATTTTAATAAAATTACAAACAAGTAGTAGTATAAAATTGTTCAGTATAGTACAGATAAGTACTAAGTCGTTTCACGCGAACACATTTTTATTACATAAAATCAACGGTATGAAATCCATTGAAATGCACTGACTTACGGACAGGGTTTGAAAACGTTATTAATGTTTGCGTTATAACGTTTTTCGTTTTATAACGTTATTTTTTTGCGTTATAACGTTTTTCGTTTTATAACGTTTTCGATTTTTTTTCCGTTATATAACGTTTTTTTACTTTTACTATACACGGTTTTTCTAACTATGAATACCGAAAATTCAAATACATGCTCAGTATTGTAAACGAGTGTTAAATTTTTTTCTACCTTTAAATCTTAGGTTTTTTTATTCATTTTAAATTAGTATTAACATTAAAATTAAATTTGAGCACTTGTGACTGTTTATAATAAACTGTATGGATAAACCAGTATACTGAATAGTTGATTTGCCCTGAAAACGACAAAATAGTCGTTTAAATACGTATATAAAGTAAAAATGTTATACTTTTGTGATTTTGAGTTTTATTATATTTAGTATATTGACATTGGCATAAATATAAAAAAACCAATTACATCGTGATATGTCTTGCCAAATTATCAAGCGAATCGATATGTCACATAGTGTTTGCTAATTTTTGAGCGTTTTGACGTTATGTGACATCAAAATACCATGATAAAAAAAAGTAATGCAATAAATTGATTCACATGAGAAAACTGCAGGATTATTTAGTATGATTTAAAAGTAATATTATTGGAATTTTGTGTTATAAAGTGTTTTCGTTTTATAACGTTATTCATTTTTTTTTTTCCGTTAAGCGTTATAACGTTTTTCGTATTATTATTTTTTTCGTTATAACGTTTTTCGTTTTATAACGTTATCCATTTTATTTCGTTGTAACGTTATAATTATAACGTTTTCAAGCCCTGTTTACGGATACCTATACCTACGTCGTAGGTATATTGAGTACAAGATCGGACAAAAAGTAATTATTGCGTCTAAAGTCTAAACGCACTATACAGATATATATACCTACATTGTACCTATGTCGTGTTTCCCTCGACTATAGTGAAATTCCGTCACACCATTATTCGCCGTGTTCGCCGAAAATATAGAACAAATATAATATTATAACAATAATCACTTGTGTCGCCGTGTGTTTAGAGACTCCAAACTTTGGAGCTTACAGCGTACATAATATCGCGTATTTACAGAAACAAATATCGGAAGTACCCGAAATAGGTAAACCGCGGATAAATCTGTACACGCGAGCAGATCCCGACAGCGAGTTCGGAATAAGTTTTCTACACAGCTGAACCGTATATACACGACTGGGAGTAATATTAATTCGCGTGTCTCGGAAACTGCTGCGGCCGTTGTGGCGGTACATTTTTAATGTGCGCGAACCCGTAATCCTCGGGGCTTGCATATCCGGCTCGGCGTTTTCCGGGCACATATTAACGGCATACGCGCGTAATTTCCTAAAATTTTAAGTTATTAATATTATGCTTCGGTCTCGTACATAAAGATAATCTCTCAAAGGTCTCGGGGTATTAAAAGGTAGGCGGGTTTACGGTGGCAATACGTCGGAGTGTACGTAGGTAAATATTATACAGGATGATTGAAAAACATTTTTTTTTTTTTTTTGTATTGCAGCGAATTTAACGCGTACAATACTCGGTGTATTGTTCAAAATATAAAAAAAAATAACCCCCCCCCCCATTATGTTTAGAATGGAGAAAAAAATTTGCGAGATTAACATTTTCCAAAACGTCCTCCTCCTCGCGTAAACCGAAAATCCACGTAAATTTCCCTAGCCCCCTCCCTCCTAGTGGCACAAACGAAGCGGTACAGTGGTGTCGGTCAACACTCCCCCCCTCCTTTAGGTCTCACTCCCTGGGTGGATAGTAGACTAATATTATTCAAATATTGTGTTTAAAAATTATAAGATTATTGAAAATAATCGATAATAAGAAATAATATAAATGTAATTTAAGTAAAACAATTGTTTTTATATGTTAAATAGGTGTGTATGTCGTAATAGTGTGTTTGCAGAAAATTTGTGTATGCCACTGTCCCCTCCTCATACCAATGCTTGTAAAGTATGCAAGTGCAAATATTTGCATTAGTTTGTACGCGTGGTTTATATTGGTTTGTAGTGAAAAAATGTTCATAAAAACAATAGGGCTACAATAAAAATTAAATCACGAAATTTTTATTCCAAATGAAGAAAAATGAAATCTATACAGATGTAGCATTTTCGTTCATAAAGATATATATATATATTAATTAATATTAATTATTATGCTTTCATGATTTTTATTTCTGGACATTTAAAACACACAATTGTGACGTGATGGAAAAAATAAAAACGCTATATTATCATAGATTAGATTCCTATTTATGTTGTAACAAAATTTGGCGTTTATTTTATAATTGTAGCCCGGTCTTATTATACTATGTTCATGGTAGACACAATTTTTCAACAAATATATAAAAAAAAGTTTCTGAAGTATAGATTATAGGTATGAATGTCGTGATATATTTTAATGTTTTAAAATATAATTTTTCATAAAACTTCGTAGAAATTTCCCATTCACGACCCATTGAAAAGCGGGTGTGGGCGTCCTCTTGTTCGACACGTAATTAGTCATCCAATTCCATTTCCGAAATCATTACACTGCCGTCAAACAATATAAATATTCGTGTCTACACGAAACGCTCAATATTTGTGTGTTTTTTAACCACTGAAAACCGTTCCTTGAGAGAGTTTACCGCAAAGGACGTTTGGAAAATCCTATATTTGTACGATGTTATCTTTTCCTTTCCGGAAACGTACGATTCGCGTAAAACGTCATGTAATATTTGATCATCCTGTATATTACGTGTAGGTCGCGCGTATCATAATACCTGTATATTGTATTATAAAAAAGAGCTCTTTGCCGCTGCATATATAACACGGGTCTTCCGGTCAATCCAGATTAACATCGTGTGCGTGTGCGTATTATATACCATGTACCAGGTTAGGTATCTGCAGTACATATAGTGCTTGTAATTTGATATTAATAATTTTCCGGATTATGAGTTTTCGCTTCCGCGCGCCGATATTTTCTTTCTAGCGCCGTCACGAAATGTCCCCCTCCCCTTTCCCATAATGGACGCCCGTGTATATATAATATTCTGTTTAAACACTATACGTTTCGCGATTGCGTTATTTGTCTGGTGTTTACGTCCTTATTATCGGTGTGTTAACTACTGTCGGAACTATAATCAGTGTTACAAAAAATACATCGGTCGGAGTTTTTTTTTTCCCCTAATGGACCCACCGAATACAGTCCTAATGTCGCTAAAGGCTATAATCTGAAGACGAAAAAACATTGATTACACTTTAGCCTGCAGAGTCGATGGTTCTAAATAAAATGTTTGCGTAGCGTTCGACCTCGAATGACATGTATTTTTTGTTTTATATAGTTAAACATAATTTATAAATATATATATATATATAATATTATGAATTATCGTGAAATATATACAGTGTATTCGTTGTAACTGGAAACACCCTGTATTAGCTCGAGCATATTTTAACCAATTGAAAATGTTTTTTCGTTGTAAATTTGAAATAACTATTTACTTGAATTTCAAACCGGAATCCGCGGTATGAATAATGGGGTATTCCTGTTGGAAAAATAAAAGTTCCAAAGTAGTGAAAATACGCAATTCAAATTGGTATAAAACTCCAGAAGATTTATAGTATTTGCATATTATACCGCATACACTATATTAAACAATATATAAGATATAATATAGGATAGTTCCAAAAATCATTCAATAAAATTAATTAAATTTAAATAATGTCTAGATTTTGTTTTATTCTATTTTTTTAAATTCCGAGTAAAAATAGCAATGTATTGGTTTTAAGATTAAGTATTTTTTAATAATGTACCTATATATTTTTTCCGGTTGAAGGTGTCTAGTAAGAGTAAAATGCTTTTTTAATAGAAAATTCGTTACAGTTGGAACTTTGAAAAGGAAATTTTTCGAATTTTCCTACAATTTTCTAAGTGTAAAGAAAAGCTATCAATTAAAACGATAATACTTTATAAATGTACGATAAATAACAAAATATGATTTACAATTGTCATAGTTACATAGTTTTTTTTCTATTTTTAATTAGGTATTATTATTATATGATTATACCGAATCCTGTTCAGAATCGTCCTTTGAATTCAATGATTAATCTTTGCATTCAAATTTAAAATATTAATAATAATGCGCTATACTGTCCGAGGTGTTGTTCTTTTTTATAATTAAGTTTGTATTTTACGTACTTGTTTCAGTATATGTTTTCCTGAAATTTCAAAGGATTTCACCACTCGACGTTCAAAACTCCAATAAAACGTTCATGCCGATTGTAGTGATACTTATACCCGTATTATAGTATAATTATTTTACAGGTGAGAAATAATACCCAAATATATTTTTAATTCAATTAAAGTATATATTTTATTTATTTATTTATTATTATTATTATTAAAAAAGCCACAGCCATTAGCAATATACTATGAATATAAACAATAATGAATTTTTTTTTTTTATATAAATTTAATTATTTATGAGATATTTAGTTATAAATTGCAAAATATACGTAATTATTCGGAAGACGGTACATTTTTCTGATCGTTTTCGAAAATAAATAAGTATTAAAGTATTATCTGTATTCTCGGTAGATGGATTTTTATATAGCACTCTAAAATCGAGTACAATAAAATAACTCATCTATAATACCCAATAATGTTTATACGTTCACAAATCACGAGTAGATACTAAGATACTAAGATATTTACTAAGGAGGTCACGGGTGTATTCCTTATAATATTATATAGGTATTTTATAGTAAATCGGTGAATTTATCGCGTTTTTTTTTTTGCGATTTATTTTCCATTTCAGATTTATTGTATTGTTCGAATTTAAATATTTATTTAGGATTATGAAATCGGGTATAAAAAAAAATATTTAGGTATCTGTAATTTTGCCACTAAGTATATTATCATTGTTTGTATATTTAACGTGAATAATAAAAGTTATATTATTAGAAAATATACTGATTTGTCATTTATTTACATACATAATTCACAATATATTTAGAAATATTGATAGTATACGTTTTGATATATTATCATATACTGTATATTATTTTAATCTTACACGCGTATTAAAAGTTTTATACGTTCAACAAAGTATATATACATACATTTTAATATACACAAGCGTTGGTATATTGTTATAATTATAAACAGACTTACACCCAAGGGTGTAGTTTGAAAATTAATCATAAATTTAATGCAAATATTATAATTTAATCGTTTAAAGACGTAACAGTGAAACACATAAAAGTGTGTGTAATCGATTCAAAATTAAGGTGTAGGTATATAATTTTGATGGTATTTTATAATTTCGTATACCTATGTACAAGGCGAACGTAAACTGCGACTTAATCGCTTGAACATTAGGTATTTAAAATATCAATTTTATATAGGTTTATTATGTATTTACGCATTATATACATGTTTTACTTTTTTCATATACAATAATAAGTATAATAGCAAACTTAAACTTTATATTATCGACAGATATCATTAACACGTCATATTATTGACATACTAAAGAGTATTATACATATAGACATTCAATTGTATATGAATTCGGATTTTTTTTTCTTTCCTCAAATTCGTTTTTTTTTTTTTAGAAAACAAACCGATAAATTTAATAGATTATCCTATTATAATATTCTATATATTCGATATTTTCCGTTTTTTTTTTAAAATTTTTTTTTTTTTAATATCAATCGCGTCATAAGTACAACGTTAACGTAATATATATATATATATTTAATATATCACTACAATTCGTAAAAAAAATAGAACGAAACCCGTTGTTAAAAGTAAAAAAATCGAAAAAGGTCGATGTAAAATGTATATACTGTTGTATTAAATTACTTCAATAAATTATCAAACTCGTGAATCCTGACCGTACATAATATTATACATAATATATTTACGAGAAATTACTTTTATGGCTGCTTAAAAAAAAAATAAAAAAAACGTATCATATAATAATATCGTACCTACGTGTATAGTGTATATATTCACAATAGAATATTTCGGAAAACATCTCAGAAAAAATGGTTTTATTGGTGCAATATATTATCGATTCGATGTTCGGTAATATCGATTGTTATACATAGGTACCTATAACGGTTCCAATATTATAAACATGTCGTTTTCAGGGATGATTTAATGTACATCCCCCGTTATTTTGTCCGGCAAAGAGGTATAGTGTATTTGGACTGTTCTTAAACAATATTTGAAAAAAAAAAAAATAGTTTCAGCTGAGGAGTTTTTCAATTTATGGAATGTAACACTAGAATAGTAAACATATATAATGTATTTAAACATTATATTGGTACGGTTCTATCAAATATTATATTTATATAATAGTACCTACTTCAAATATCTATATGTCTGCATAAATTACATGTCAAAAATCCGGATTTTCGATGATAAAAATTTAAAAAAATTAACCCCAGGAGATAATACAGAATGGAAAACTTAGAACATAATTTTTTTTTTAGTTGGTGATCATCAGTTCCTCGTCGTCAAACGACGAGGAACGTTCTAATTCCGGCTGGAGTATAGCAGTAGGCAGTCGCTGTAAAGAACATCGTTAGCATCACCGTACATTTAAAACGCCATTTTGATAACTTTTTAATTTTCTCTATATAGAGGAAACGCAAAAGTTGTTTTGTTTAGTTAGTTTTTATTTATGCTTTTAAATATAAAAGTGGACACTTTATTATATCCTCGTTGTGTTCGTCCGTTCTATTGATACGTTGTCATTGACTTGACTTACTTTGTGGGGGGGGGGGGGTACTCTGTCAAAAGCTTGTGCTTCTACCAGAGGGTTGGATGTATTAGGAGTTGTGAGGTGGTGAGGGGGTGAATTTTTTGGTTTTAGATTATTTAGAAGTTGAGAGGACGGTTTCTTTTGTGGCCGTTGAGTAGGCCGGGTCGGGTTGAGATAGAAGCGATTTGTGGAAAGGGGGACGAAAAAATAGACTGTTTGAGTTTGGTAGAGGTGGAATTGGTGTAGTCGAGAATGGACGGGATGTTGGTGGATTTCCTGATGGTGTGGTTGCTAACGTAGAAAGGGAGGTCGGTGATTTGGCGGAGAGTATTATTTTGGACGGCTTCTATGCGGGACCAGTTGGATTTTGAAATGTTCGAGGCCCATGCGGGGGAGGCGTATGTTAGGATGGGGTGCATGTAGGCTTTAAAGATGTATAGTTTGGTTCTGACGGAGAGTGGGCTTTTCCTGTTTATCATGGGAAAGAGGAGGTGGCCTGCAGCTTTTGTTTTGTTGACGACGAATTTTGTGTGGGCTGAGAAATTTAGATTCCTGTCAATGATAACTTCCAGGTATCTAATCGAGTAGCTAACCGGGGTATTGAGGATTTTGGGTTTTGGAGTGTTTAGGATACTTTTGTTAGAGAAGAAGATGGCTGATGTTTTTGAGGGATTTACAGAAATTCTCCACTGTTTGAACCAGGGTTGGATGATATTGATTTGTTTTTGGAGGTGTGAAGCTGCCGTGGAGTGATATTTGCTGGTGGCGTAGAGAAGGTTGTTGTCGGCGAAGAGTGCGACTTTAGCTTTGGGGTGGACAGGGAGGTCGTTTACGTAAAGTGAGAACAGATGGGGGGAGAGGCAAGAGCCTTGGGGGACCCCCGCGAAGATGTTCCTGTGAGAGGAGAAATTGTTGTCGACTTTGATGGAAAATTTTCTGTTCTGGAGAAATGATTTGATAATGTTAACTAGTTGGGTGGAGATTCCTATGGAAATTAGCTTGAAGATGAAGCCGGGACGCCAGACCTTGTCGAAGGCCTTTTGGACGTCGAGGAGGACAGCTGCGGTTTTCCTACTTAGATTTTTAACGTTGTCATTCTTACTAGTAACGTACATATGGTTACGAGGGACATATTTGTTGATTCGACAACAGATTTTCTTAACGTTTAATTATTCGTATAATAATTATACAAAAAATAATTTTGAAAAATCACCCTAGGATAAATTATTATCGTAGGGTTATTTCGTATTTCCTAACGACCGTCTTTCTGTCCTTACAATTCGTCGCTGTGATTATCAATAGGCGTGTATCAATATTTTATACTTAACATTTGTATTCCTTTTGTTGGTTTTATGTTTCTGTATATAACTGTGTTAGGTAAAAAAAAAAAAAATGTTTAAAATATGTTTAGAAACCGGGAATTGAGCACGCTCGCAAAGTGTGCATTTCAAACTTGTTTACTTGTTTAACTGTACGTGTTTGCTCAATTTATGTACAACTGTAATAAACATATTAACACAATATTATTCTTGATGTTTGTTCTTATTCTTTAATCTAAGCAACTCTACATAGGTAATATTATTAAGTTAAGTAATTAAAGTATTAATTATTTTGATTGTCCAAAGCTGTAGACTTGGTTAATTTATATGGTAGTACCTATACCTAATATTTATATATTATAAGCACATTTATTGGTATTTTTATTACAAATAAGTTCATACACAAAAACATGTACTCCTGTTTTGTTCTTACAATATATTATGAAATATATTGTATGTATAACTGACGGTAGTCATGTATATTACTCCAAAGATCCGCTCAGAATCATTTTATTGAATGCAATAAATCCATCAAGATTATCCAGTCCGATAATAATCCACCCTCTATACTGACCGGCTATTGAATGCTGATATTAATTTATGTTTTGGTTATATTTTCTTTATTGTTTTCGTTTAAACTATAAATTATATTAAATCCAAAATCTGTTTAATTTATTGAACTATAAACTTAAATTATTTTCGAATTTCTCCCTTCAAAGTTATACTGAACGCATGTTAGTATTTTATCAAAATATTTCATTCAGTAATATATATATATAAAAAAAAAAAAAAAACAAAGATTAACCAAAATGTATTTTGAATTGTTATCATTTTGACAAATAATACATTTCGTAAAATTTCAGTTTTTTCGTCGTTTACCGTTTTAATTTCAAAAATTTTTTTGGTTTTATTTCGTTTTTGAATATAACAGCTATAGTGTTTGTATTTTTGTTTAAAATTTTCATTTCGAATAACGTTCTCGTATTGATTTTCGGTTTATTCGCCTAATATTGTGTTCCTTATTTTTGGGTTTCGACTGCCCAGTCATTATTCATTGCTGAATCCTTTCTCAGAATCTAAAACGAACTTTCGGATCCTATTCTATATGGTTTCCGATTGTACACCCGGCAGTGACATTATATGTAGGAATTGATCATTGCACTCGGACGGAATGTGAATAAAATATCAAACAAATATGCGTAAAACGTCGTTTATCTCTTTCTCCGTCTCGCTAATTTGGCGCTTTGATCGGAAAATCACATGGCCGCCGAAACCGAACAATACACGCCTATAATCAGTATACGTAACGGAGGCAAAAGGCGCTTCGACGACGACGTGCTCGTTACAATATATACCTAACCGATATAAGGACGTTTGATGAAACGCGTTTACCCATATGATATAAACCACAGTATATAATATGTACCTTATATACACTATGGAAATACATAAAATATAATATATATATATATATATATATATATACACGGTTATTCGATTGGTAATAATAATAGTACCGTATTCATGAGCATTATACTTGTAATACGTATCTATACATAAGGGGTAGTCGGCGCTAATGGAAATTATACACGCGTGCATTTTACATTCATATAGCGGCCCATGGGAGACTCTGATTATAGGTTACGTTATATTATATTTACGGGGAAAACGGTCTCATGGAAGAACAAGAACGAGAAGGGCGTCCGTTGTTCCGACGGAGTACCGAACGACCCGCGCCCATTTAATAATTATAATATGTATGATATTCGAGAAGACGCTATACAATCCGTTTTTAAGGGGCCATATTGTATAGACATTTTTTTACGACAATTTAACAATTACAAAAAAATTTTTAAATATATTTTCAAATAATCCAAAAACAGTCTCATCTAATCCGTCTCACTTTTTATTGTCGTGTGATCACGACATTTGTTCAGCAACGACTTGTTGTTCGATTAAAAATTATCATAAAAGATAAATAATTACGGTAAAAAAAATACGAAAAATTGATCTAAGAATAAGCATAGAGTTTTTATTCGATACTTATACTATACAAGTATACATCATCTAAAATTTGTAATTGAAAAACATCATAATTTCAAATATTCTCTTCTTTCATATTCTGTTTAAACGTTGAATCTATGGTGTTTAGAAGAAAAGTTGTACTGGGAAAGCGATAACGGGATTAAATATACGTACCGTTAAAACGCATGTACATTCGTCATAGAATCGGTTATGTATTTTCAGATTACAATATTAGGTAGATATCTGATTTACGACAATTTGATGTTTTAGAGAAGACAAGAAGACAATTATTGTGGATATTCTATTCTGTATCCACTTTTGGAGACATACTCGCGTGGATATTGTAATATCATCTATTAGGAAATAACAATTATTAAATATTTATCATCTTTTTTTTTTGTGGATAATTAAAACATGACTTATACTACATATTATTATTTTAAAAATAGCTTCTAGATTTAGATGATGAAACTAAGTCCCTCTTTCTATCTATTTTCAGAGAGGATTGTGTAATAATATTTAATAATTTACACATATTATTTTATATTTTCAAATTTAAAAGAAGATTCTGTACGAAGTTCGATTTAATTAAAAAACCGTTTTTTTAATGAATAGCATTTACTTTAGATTCTAAATCTAAAATAATGCTCTCTTAGTGACAATTAAGGTATCTACAAAAGCCAATATTGTATAGGGAGAATGAGGAATATGAGATATTTAAAAATCGACTTTAAAGCACTAAAAACGGATTTATCACAACAATGTATCCAATAAAAATTGTTGCAAAAGGTTTAAATTAACAACAAAACATAGCTATATAATTTGAAAAACTATGTAGTTACTGTATTTTTCACTGCCTTATCCTATCCGAGAACCGATAGACCGACTTCCATCATTTTAGTCTAAATATAGATTTTAATATAACTAACAAAGTCCATAACCTATCTATAGTTATTATTATTAAAGCTTTATTTGAGCACAAAATTTGAAATATTTACAATTCATTATATATGAAGTATTTGTGCGTTATACAATAATGAATAAAAGTGTGGGAGAGCTTAAAATTTTCAAAAATGTCAAATATGTTTCCATAAATTTTCTCCTAAACCTTTACATTTTTTCAAGTACTTCCAGTAGTCCTATTTATTTTGTGTTAAAAAATGTTTATTCATTAACTCTACTATAGGTCATGTAGCGAAAATATTTAATATTTTACTACATATTTAATACTGATAATGTAATTGAAAAAAAAATTTTTTTTTTTGTTTTATATATATATTTTTGGTTTTATGGCTTGTCCAATTTAAAGAACAAAAATATCGCGGGCTTAGAATAAAAAGCTTCTAAATCACCAATTTTCGAAAAAGTACTTTTTTATATCCAATTATTAATTTTTATATGGACTTATATTTCGAAATCGGAATGAACTAATTTGAATCATTCATTATTCAATGATTTATAGGGAATCAAAATGTTCTAAATGGATATTTAAGTATGTAAAATAGAGGTTTAAAAATGGGCTTCTCGTATACCGTCTTATAAACGAGAAGAGTTTATACAAAACACATTTATTTGCTGAGAAAATATTACAATGAGTATTACAGTAACAGTGGCGTACACAAGGAGGGGATTTGGGCGATATATCCCCCTTGATCTTTTTTTTTTTTTTTAGAATTTTTGGGCCTTTATAGTGTTTTTGTAATAGATATTTTACCGTAAAATTCAAATGAAGTTTTAATGATTTATAACATGTTCTATTTTGTATTATTATTGTATAAGTGTTGGTTACGGTAAACTGTAACGGTTCAATAGGTTGTTGGTGGTAAACTCTGTAAGAAATATATATTCATCGCCCTCCCCCCGCCCATAGTAAATTTCTGTGTACGCCACTGCCCCTCGTATAGGACACCGCATATAATATGTTTTCCGTAGGTATATTATACATGTGTTATTCCATACGTTTCCGAACATATTATTCCGTTACATCACCAGCCCCAAAAATCGTGTGTAGTACGACACACTTTGTGGGGTACGCATAAAGTTCCATTGTGCAGAACGAAATTATATAAAGCAACTGTGTCAATGAAATTATCGGCGATTTTACATTTTTACACGTTATAATAATGTCGATGATAAAAATAAAAAAAAAAGGTCGTTCGAAGAAAAAAAAACGGATTAAACGTGTATATATATATATATATATAGTACCTAGTACGAAAATCAGAATATTTTGCATTACGCCTGCGCGGCACGTTCGAAGACTATAAGGCCCCGCGCACACGATAAAACTGTTTTACAACGACGCAATTGCACGTGCGACTGTTGTACAACTGATTTGCAATCGGTTTATGTTTTTTCTCCGCACACTAGTATGATCGAATTTTGACCAGTTTTATGCAACTTCGCGTTAGAGGAGGATGCTCAGAACGTGCATACTTTGTGATATTATGTAATATTATCCTAAAAACAATTTTATATTTACAATATTTTGTACGATGTTTTCAGATCTCTGTGTTCTAACTTATAAATATAGGATATAGATAAATACAATTTGTATTGAATAATTATTTTTAGAATACACGTGATTCGTATTTCTCTGCACTGTAATATGAGTTTTGTATAAAAACTTTTTTTTTAAATTTTTACTAATTTTCCGTGTATATTATAATATCATATTATAGTATTGTACTTTATTTTACAAAAGTTAATTTTTTTTTATGATAAACAACATCAATAGTGTGGTACATACCTGTCATGTTAACTTTAGCTGCTACCTCGTGCCATGCGTTTTCTGTTAAATCATTTCTAGAATAGCCAGGAAGGTTATAACTGTATAAAACGTCATATTTTTCCACCTCTTCAACGAATTTAATGTTCATCGACTGATCACTCATAATGAATTAATTATCACAAATTCACAATATAATATAATATACCCGTATAGGTATTATAATTATTAATTATACACCTATACTTCAGGTATAATAAACAAATTTTGATTATTTTAATAATTATATAAAATAATTAATAACCACGGAAGCACGCAACTGAAACTGATTTTCGACCTGCAAGCACAGCATATGCACGCGACCAGTTGGAAACTGATTACAAACCGATTTGGTTTTAGTCGACAAGACGTGTGCCGTTTCCTATGCACGATTGACATGCAAAGTTGCCAAACGGTCGCTCGCGCGCCACTGATTTGAGATTCAAGTTGTAAAACAGTTTTATCGTGTGTGCGGAGGGCCTAATAAATACGTTTCCGAGATTTCATGACGACTTTTTGAAAACAATCGTATTCGGTGCATCGTTTTTCGCGGGTCATTTCCACGTGTGTTTACTGCAGTTACACATGTCTTTTGAAACGAGACGGTATCGCGGTTGTCTGTATATTTTTATGTTTTTCGTTTATTTCTAAATAACGAAAACTCGCGTTAACAGTTCCGTTAATATTTTCGTATTTTCTTTTCTTTTCTTTTTTTTTTTTTAAACGTCCGTAACAATACGAGTTCACGACTCCATAAACGTGTATATATATATTGCGCTCATTATGCACCGTATATATATATAGAGTCCGTCTGGCGAAAGCGAACTGTTCAAAAAGCCGTCTGCAAGTCTCGAGTAGCTTTTTAAACGAGTCTCTCGAGTGCGCTTCCGACCGTCCCGCCGTGCCGACCAATTTGACCCCGGAAGAACCCGGCTGTGCGCGCGCACCTATCGTGCAGAGAGAGAGAGAGAGAGAGAGAGAGAGAGATGCCTATAAAATACGTATATACCTATCTAAAATCCAAACACGATTTCTATTTTAAATTTTTATTTATATTTCTATTTTTTTCTTTCGATTTTCCATTAATATCGCGTACGTTTACTCCGATTTCGAATTATTAATGCGCGCGCGGCCCGTTGGTATTTTTGATGATTTCACTCGTTTTCGTCCGTTTTACCGTTAGGTTATAGGTACTGCGAGTGTTCACGGTCGAGTATAGACAACGTGACTCTGTGACGAGATCCTAACCGGAACGGCACAAAAACTAAATCGTAATATTATTATATATATAGGTACTTATACTACATTATAGTATATTATTATAGAGAGAGGAGCGGCGGGAAAAATGTATTCCCTAAATATCTGCAAGTGTACATCCATTCCGTCCGGCAAAATAATCTAAAAGAGATAAAATATTGTTTTTTTTTTTTTTTTTTTAATTCTAGTATTAGGTATAATCATTTCGTCGCTTTCGACTGAAAATTTGGTCCATCGTAGAATACCTATACTCGAAAATTTTTACGGAATTCATTTCAAAATCAATGTAAAAGCGGATTCCTCATAAAGAATTAGAGATAACTAAATTCGTTAAATCATGTTAATTGATTAGGTACATAATGTGTTTGAACATCATAACGATAAGCACTTTTTGATATTTTTTATGTCAGTCGAAGTGCATAAAACTTCATAAAACAAATTGGTTATGATATAGGATAGAAAAAGTTATAAAACGTTGGCAAATCATGCATAGAGAGTTTGACAAGCGCTATTAACAAACATTGAGAAAACAAGTGGAGGCAAATGACTATATCCAGCGGGACACCAAAAGTAGTGGAAAAACTTTTGATTTTATGTCAAATAAGTTCTTTTCGTAGATTTCGATCAACTTTGAAGAACAATTTTAACCCGAACAACAAAAGTTAAGGAAACGAAAAAAATATGAAACGACCATTCAAGGCTAGAAGTCAAACTATATCCCAATACAAATATCATCCATTAGTAAATGTCGCATAGTCACATACACACATCATAATAAACAAAGAGAAATGATAAAAATAAGCGTAATATTTGTCGCATTTTTTGATACGGAGTATTTCAATATAATTTTCATTAGTTACCAATATCTAATTGAATTCAATTCTTTTGGTAACAATGTGTTATCGAATTAGTTATCGTTTATCTGTATAATGTATATACTATAATAGTTATCAAATAAGCGTAATAGATATTTAACCTGCAATTCCTCGGAATGTTCTCTTCCGAAAGTCACAGGAACAGTATATTTTTTCCAAGGATAACCAACAATTTTAATTATATTGAATAAATATTTAACAATTTTTAATGGCGAAACACTTTTAATATCTAATTTAGTGGAGGATTTGAGACGCGACGATTTTTCATCGTTATTTGAGGAGTATGAAATAGATTTTGAATAGAGATTATACCTTAATTTTTCGATTATACCATTTCGCCCAACCCCTTAAATGAGCTTCAGATCCTCCCCCGATTATATTAAATTAGACTATTATTTAAATTACTTGTTTAACGTTCACAAAATAATCTATAAACAAATTTCCGCGAAGTCGCTAAACTCTACTAATTACAATGATTTATTATGACATTATTTTATTTTTATTTCGTGTACAAAATACAATTAACATGAGATACGTTATAATTTTTATTTACAGGAATTTATACACACAAAGCAGGTCCACGAAAATATCATTAATTATGTCATATCGGAAGGTCAACGAGTACGGTACGTAAATGTAATATGGTCTTGACTACGTCGTCCCGTGTCCATCCAATGTTTCTCGATGTTCGTTGTGTATAATTATTTTTAATTTTTTTTTTACATTAATTGTTTGTTCTCGACAATTATCTAATAAATAATTCACGTGGTTCACGTTCATTGGGTCGTTGAACACGCGAATCCCACAACCGAACGCACCTGTTTGCGTGTTTCACTTTTCCTAAACCTAAAATACGAGTATGTAAACCCATCTCGTCTCATTCCGTATGTGTTTACACGGGAAGGGCGTATTCAATTCGAACCGAAAATGAATACCAGAAAAATACATATTATATAAATAGTTATTATTTTTGTGAAAAAATGTGTTAGGAATACATATATATACGACAAATAACGAGTGTACTTACTAAATAGTATATATTATGTGATAATAATATTTGTCTCGTTTGATTTGAAATGAACCGATAAACGTTTATTTTAAATATTTCAATATCCTGTATGCAGTTTATACACATAATACACGTCTTATTGATGTTAGTAAAATAAAATATTTGTAGTACAATATTTATAATGTGTTTTTATACGTTAGAGCGTACGTAACGGCGTAGGGAAGGAACGCGTTCCTTTTAAAATTAAGGAACGAGGAGCGAGAAAAAGTTCCTCTTTGCGAGCAACGTGACCGGAATATTCTCCTATTATGTAAAAATAGGATTTATTACGCGTGTAATATTAAACACAAATCATTAATTATTACATAACAGACACGAATATATAATATATACAATATAATAATGTTAAATGTTTACATTTTATGGAAATTAATTAGTAATTGAGTATATTAGTTGAAATTTGAAAATAATTAAATGAAAATTTATTATCACAGAATGTTCTAGGTTTGAGATAAAAAAAACAACCACCCACTAAGATAATGCGAGTAGACTTACAGGTTACGAAAAACGAAAAAAATGGATCAATGTGTTCATATATAATATATAATATATATATTATAATTATATTATATATTCTTATCTATGAATGCGTGTTTACCATGTGATCTTAACCGTGAGATATTTGCCAAATTGTTATTTATAATATATATGTACTTAACAAATAAAATATTAATAATAAATATAATAACTTAATATCTAAATATTTTTTTATGTTTGTTTTTTTTTTTACTGTAAAAATATAATATAATTTTTTACTATAAAAAAAAAAAAAAAAAAAATTATGGAACGAGTTCTTAATTTTTACAAAAGGGACGAGGAACTGAACTAATTCATTTTTTAAAGAAACTTCCCAACACTGATTTATAAATACATACGTCAATATGTTTTTCAATTTTCAATGTACGACAAGTTTATTAACCGATAAACTATTGTAATAACATAGTAATATCCATTCATAAATTCAATACCTAATCGTTATAACTTACATAATAGGTACCTAATAAATGTTGTACCTATTTAAATCTGTTTTAGATTCTGAGCATAGTAAGAAAGCTAATGCTTTTATAATGTTTATTTTTTATTTTTATTTTCTCGTGAGCAATGTTTTGGGTAGAAGGAGTTTTGCAAGAGCGAGGATTTTTAATGCAAAATACATTTTAATTGGTACTTTTCCGTTTTACCCAGTAATTTCCTTAATCGTAAAGAAAAGTTACCATGGTTACCATTTCAGTACCTTTGCTGAAATAACGCTGAAATAATATTACGGTAACGTCATGAAATGTTTGAATATTTTTTTTACGGTATTATATTTATATATATATATGTATATATTACACCGAGTTCCGTTCAAAATCGTTTTTATTTATTAATATACAATATGCGTTGGGCGGACTGCATTGGAATAGTTTTTTAAATGTCATAAGAGAAGACTATGGAGACTGGAAGAAGATAGCGGTGAATACAGAAGAATGGACGAGTATTTGTAGTATGGCGAAATGGTCTTAAGGGCTAAATCTAAAAAAAAAATAATAAAATAAATATGCCTAAACATGTTAATTCAATATTTCCACTACAAGTGTCCAACCCGACGAGCGAATTGTTTCCATCATCTATACTTGCACCGTCTATTTATTATTATTACTATAATTTTACATTTTCATGACATTAAACATATTATAATATTTTTTACTATTGCAATTTTATTGTCAATTTGTACGTCCTATGTTTAGGTTTTTAAAAATCAATAAACAATAAAAGCCCGAAATATTTAAATATATATAAACCCATAATATATTTAATGTTGGGAAACTATGGTTAGTAATTCGTAGGTTTAACTATAGTGATTTAAGTGATAAACGGTTTTAAAATACATTATGAGCTTTTGATTTTATATCATTAGGTATATTAATACAAACGAAAACTGTGAATTTTTCTGAATAAATAAAAAAAGTATGTAGCGTTCATTGTTCATCACGTTTGGAATTATTCAGTTTATTCGTGAATTGAATTGATTTCGTTTTGAAAGTTTTTTTTGACAAATTAAATTTTTCGTTCGTTAAGACAGATGTTAACATCCATAAACAAACTCCATCAAATGAATACCCGGTTGCCGTGTGAAACAGATCTAGTAAACGAACAACATGAGTTATTATTAGTCAGTTATTTTAGGTATCCTCTTGGGAGTTCTAAAAACTAAAATAGAAAACAAATATAGAGTGCAAAGTAAAATACAATGACAAATAAGTAAGTAGGTACAGCACTCGTTCGTTACACTATAATTTAGCAAACCTCAAACTACATATGGTACATTTAATGTAAACGTACACAAAAAATGTTTTATGTTTTAATTAAATACACATTGATTTTATGGTTAGAAAAATAATGCATTTTTTTTTTTTTTTAATGAATTTTTATTTATAAATAAATAAAAAAATATATATTTTTTATTTTGATCTCGACCTGCCTAAACACTTTCGTAATGTATTTAATTATTAAAATTATCCTCAGTTATAATCGCGTAATGCAAAAATTGCAAATCGTAAATCGTTTAAAATATTTTCAACTAGATAGTAATCATTTCGATTACCCGTACCTATATCTACCTACGGACTGAGCAATTTCGAAATACTTATTGTTTCGGAGGAATTCAATTTAAATTTTAAATTAAGTATTATAATAATTCGTATACTTCTTAGGTAGGTATACACTTGTTATAATATATTATAGGTTGGTATTTGTTATATATTGCGTCGCACAGCGGGTGAAATTTTATATTTTTACCAACCAAATGCCAAAGTCGGTAGCCGAGGTCATATTCATTAATTTCAAACATCATGTTGAAGTATAACCGACAACCATTAGGAATACTTTTAATGTTTTATTCATTTTTTTATTTTTTTTTTCAAGGTACATGAAAATCAATCCTCTCATTTCCCATTTCTCTGCGGTACCGGTCGGTATTTAAGTGTTTAATTAAGCATATATCTCAATATTATACACACCTACGTCAATATTCGTATGTCAAAAAACATTTTATTTTATAAAGAATTATTTCGATTTTAAACTGAAAATTTTCTGATTAAAAATTAAAATTAAGTGTTTATAAATAAATATATTTTTATTGTTCGATGAATGCAATAATTATATTGATCATGTGAATGACAGAATGAACAATGTGAATTAATTTAATTTAATGACGAACGGCAATATAAAATGAACGTATATTTAAATTCAAAATGTGTCATATATATATATATATATAGATATTGTGTTTTTAAAATTTAGAAAGTATATCAGTATTTAATACAAAATATAATTCCAAATATAATGTAAGTTGTTTGAAACTATTTTATTAGATAATAATAGGTTTGTTTTTAAATATAGGTAATGTGTCAAAATACTACATAACTAGTATAAAAATATGTGATATACAACGTTTGTTTTCTATTTGTAACATTCATTAATAATTGGTTTTTTTCAAACGCGTGACTATTAAGACCTACACCGACAATTTTCAGTGGTATAAACATGTTTATGCAACTGTTAAGGCGTATTTTTAAAGTAATTTTGAAGTTAAAATACTTATTATGAAATGAATACCGAAAATAATTTTAGAGTGAACGTCGTTGGCGTTTTTTAATTTACCTATTAAAAAACCAGTTATTATAATGTTTAAAAAAGTACAAAATTAACATTTTCAAACTACAAAAACTTATTTCTAAATTAATAAATTTTAAAACGAAAATATATATATAATATCTCCTAATCACTAAAAAACTGTGTACTCCATTGATTTGATAATAGGTGGTTTTTATATCATTTTATGAACCTGTTTTAACGGTTTTGCATAAGTATATTTTTTTTAACAAATATTGTAATTACACAACAATAAAAAGTAGAAGTGACACAGGAATAATTTTCGTTTACTTTTAAAATGTATATGAATATTTTAAAATTATTAGATTTTTATATTTCTTAGAATTTTTTTCACATTTACAAGACCCTTTAAAAATAAGTGTGTCCGCGTCAGCTTTACGTGTTCGGCGTATTATGTATAGGTACATATTAATTCTTTAGTTTAATCGACCGCTTTATATTCGTTATATTATTGTGATATTACAGTATAATAGTCGTATGAGGGAAAATGTTAGTATATATTTTGTATGTCAATTTTCCAACTACTTTGCATACGATTTAAAAATATGGACTTCGATACATTATTATACGGATTTCATAAACTTTAAGAATCTATATTAACATTTATTAAGTCCTTCTAAGTACGGATATCCGCTCCAAAGTTTTTAATCATATACGAACAAAACCATATCAAGGACTAAGACTAAAAGGTTATTTTCGAGAGTCTTGATTTTTTTTTCTTTATTACAGTAGTTTGAATATTTAAACGTTGCAACGCGTTGTCCCGTAATCGTTAAATAAAATTAATTATAATACAATGTAAAAATAAGATAGCAGAATAATGTTCGAAGTACCTCTTCTTCTATTCCTCCTTTCCCTTCTATCACAACTTCAAACTTCCTCTACACTTACTTAACCTTCTATTACCTTTAAGTATCTCTATTTTTTGCTATAATCTATACATAATAATCTTATATACATAATCTTATGAATTCTTATAATAATAACTCCATTATTCTAAATATCTATATACTTTTATATTATTATGATAATTTAAATAATTATAATTAAAATTATTCCATGTACTATTCGATTTTAAGATTAAGTAAATTAAATTTTATGCACTTTAAATTTTTTATTTCATAAAACGATACAAAAGAGTTTCATATGAAATATTTCATTTGTGCGGAAAATATAATAAGTATTGTAAACATTGAACAATAATTTATTATTATATCACATTATAGCTTAAGTGCAACATCTACCGGATGTAAATCTATTTGAGTGAGAATGCTTGTAAGAGCAACTTCTTTTAAGTATTACGTTGTAAATATATTTTTATTTTTTTAGTGCAACTCCTTAAATGTGGAATTACTTTTGAGTACAATTCGTGTATTTACCTCGAAAATTTATCTCGATTTATGTACTTTATCAGGATCCATAGTACTTGACGGCCAAATTATAATTGATCGAACTTACTATATACAGACTTTTATAAATACTGAATGTAACGGGTTTCACATGTGAAGTCAGTCGGACTCATCGTCTCGGATTTTTATATATTACTATTATCATCAGGTTGAAATTTTCGAAAATTCTATTAAATACATATATACTTGTATATATATGATAAAAGTTCACTCGAGTGTATTACAGTTTTCACACGTTACGACCACAAATCAATATAAACTTAATTAAAATTATTGAAGATACAACAGAAGTGTCCGACGATTTGAAATATATTTACTGAAAATACATAGGTATACCGTCGGCGGGACGAAAAACTGTCCGGGGAATTAATAAAAAAAAATAGTGCGCAAAATCATGGAGGACATTTTTAGCGTATTATATTACATACGATTTACTTAAATTAAAACAGCTGTTCTGTAATATTTATGATACAAAATATCTACTTAGAATACAATTATTGTAAAATATTATAGAGTATTATATAAATATATGCGATTTGCTACATAAACTTTAACAACAAAAACCTATATAATATTTAAAAATAAAAATTTCACATAAAGTTTTCAATAAGTAGTTATAAACTCATGTATCCTTCAAATGTACATCAAAATGCATTAAACTTGTAATTTGAGGAATATTTTGCACTATGTAAATATGATCGTTTTTTTTTTTTTTAAAAATAAAAGATATAAATTGAATGCCAAATCTTGCATTATCGTAGAAGACGAATACCCGAAAGAGTAGGTACCTAACACAACCCTAACCCATGGGATTCTAGGTATAAAATAAAATAGTACTTACCATATAATATGAAAATATTCTACAGGGTGTCAGAGGCATTTATTATTTATTTTTTATTAAGATTTTATTATAATATAATTTTTATTATTAAATATTTTCATGTCTCACAGAAAAAGGTCATAATTCATCATTACATTTATTTATTTTTGCAGCGTCCAAGCCGAGAATACTCCCTGATAAATTCGAACACATGATCCTATATTATTGAGTTTTTATTCTGATGTCATAAGTCAAAACCAAACTTTAGAGTGATAATTAGATATTAAATAATTTAGAATAACCAAGTTAAAGATTTTTTTTTTATATAAAGCGAATAGAGGAAAAATTATACAGATAACGTGAACTAGACACAAAATTATAAACGAAATAAAAAAATAGTAATAACTATAGACTATAGTACAGGTACTCAAATACAAATATGAGAAACGCTAAGCGGAAAAAAAAGTTTAAATAAAATATGAAACGAAAAAAAAACGTTTAATATAAGTATAAACAAATACCTCAACTATTCCATCCGCTGAATCTTGAATCTGAATAAATGAAAAGCTAAATTTGATCCTGAAAATTAAAAAAAAACTTTGTGAGAAGAAATTCTCGAAAATTGCTGAGGTTGAAAACTAAAACGGATGTAAGCAACTATTTTCGAACAAATTTCATCTACCTAATAACATAAAAGATTCAGAAAATACATTGAATAAAATATATGTTATAAATTGAGTAGGAGAGATAGGTCATGTTGAAATATATAAAACTAATTTCGTTAAAAAAAAACCATTATTCTCTTTTCAAATAGCTCTTATAGTCTTATATACCTATCGTAGATAATTATATTACATATTTTTTTTTTTTTTTTATCGAAATTCGAATACATTATATTACGATACAAATAATATAATATAAAACAGTGTTACGTTATACGTAGTATAATTTATTTGGAAAAATTGCACAAAATCATGAAGTATTGAATTTTTTCTTGTTACATTTTATACAAAGTACTAATACGCGGCCCAATTTTAAATATAATTGATTCCTTGTACAATACGGTAGTAAGTAATAATAGCGATGATAATTTAATTTTTGACCAACATATATTATATAATATTATATTATGTATATGGAGTGGTGCAAGACGACCAACACTTAATAAGTGCAGAGTGACAAACGCAAAATACGAGGGGAGCGATCTTTTCACGGAACCAAATGACAAAGTTCTCAAACTGATTAACTTTTGGCTAAAAAAAGAAAGGAAATTCACTGCTGATCGACATAAAGAAGAAGATGACTATATTTACTTATCTTATTTTAATTAGGATGGCACGTAGCCAGGATTTATACTACGGTAGGGGCCAAATTTTTATTGGTCCCTTTCAGCAAAAAAAAAAAAAAATTGGTCAGTAGGATATGGAAGCAGTTCACTCAAGAATACATCGTCTGGTAGATACTATGTTAAATTTAAAAGCAATTATTTCAAATAAAAAAAATGTGTAAAATATTTATGAAAAATATGTAATATACATATATTATAATAGTAAATTAGATATTTAGGGAAAATTTCAAATTTTGAAGTTCCTACTTTTTGGAAGTACGAGGAGATTACTTGTTCTATTGCCTTCCTGATTTAGTTTTTCCTTTTACGTTTATGTAACGATTGGATCATAGGTGTGCTATTGCTGAACCTAAAACGTCTTCTCGATTTGTGTGTAATGAGTACGTGCTAAATAAATACTTAAATTGATTTTACAATTGTTTTTAAAATATTTTTCGTGTGATTTTATCAAAAGAAATCACAATATCCAAGGTTTTCTCATATTTCTCCCAACGACAACCTTTAAAAATCCTCCACAGTTGTTTTTAAAAATGAATTATAGAGTTCGACGATACATTTTTAAGTAGTTAAACTTAAATTTCTGATCATTCCTATATTTAAGTTACGTTATGATGAAAAAAAAAAAACAGGTTGCTTGCTAGGTATATATTTAGTATGTAGTATTTACCTATTAAGGAACCAGTTAAAATTTTCACTGAATCTGACACGAAATCCTGTACAGACCAGTATGTCTGGAAAAGTTAAAATAATAAGAAATGAACATTACTTTAAAACCACTAACTCCTTCACACCACTCAGAATCAAAAAAGTCACATAAGTTATTACTATCAACTAGTTTCACTTATTAATTACTAATAAGTTATATAGGTATAGGTAATATATTTGTAATGTTTATTTTCGATGTAAGCAAGTGTAGGTAAATAATATACATAACTTCTCTGGGTAATGTAAAAGGTTTAAGAGGACGCTTTACACTATAATAAGAGTTATCACAATTACGTCTAGACACCGATTACCAAGTACTGATATAAACGTTTAATCTCCGGAGACAACGCGAGCTTTTGCCATGCATTGAGAGCGCGATACAGAGTGTAGTATACTTTTTCTTCGCGGCTTTGGAAAATACAAAATATGGATTAACTATAAAATGAATAATTTCGAAAAAAACAAGAGAATAGCAGAATAATTTGGATAAATACAAAAGAAAATACGTATATGGCCTGAGGGTTGGATAACGTTCAGGCAAATGAAATAAAAAGTGTAATACGTTTTCTTCTATGAAAAATCATTTAAATTGTTTTGCCGCATTTAAACTTAGAGATCAACAAACCATTTTTTTTCCAGGAAAAATTGGGGAAAATGGAGTTTCTCCCATAGCATACAAAAATATAGAAAAATCGAGGAAATAAAAATGAATGCATATGCAAATTTTTTATTTAAAAATCTTATTTTCGGATAAATAAATAATAAATTGATTTTTATATTTATTGGTACTTACTTTTAGATTTTTAAATATAAGTTTAGACACTTAATATTCCCATCGTGTCCGTCTGTTCATTTATCCATCTGATCATCTTAGTTACCAGTGCATAATATTATTTAGTTTTCGAATTTGTTGATTTGGTTAGTAAGGCGATAGATGAAATTCGTTTTTACTTTATAATATTTTTATATTATTGTTTACAATACGTTTAGGATCCGAGTGGGTATTCCTAACTTGTTTTTAATTTACTATTTCTGTTTTTCAGAATGTTTATTTAGGTTATTTCCAATTTTGTCTTTTATAGCGTTTTCGATAATATATTTTATTAATTTTCAAATGGCATCATCAAATCTCTAATATAACACTGTTAAAATCCAAATCAATTTTTCTTGATTTTTGTTTTGATACCATAATCAAATAAAATTATAAAGAATATTATTTTTACTATTATATTTAAATTTCGTTTTTAACCGATTTTAGAAGTCAAATTAAAATGTGATAGCAGTAGCACCGTACCATAAAATAGATGAAATTTCATCTAATCTGTGATTGTAGGATACTGATAAGTCAATAACTGATAAAACAATAATATAAGATAAGAGGCACTGTATCTAGACGCTCGTATACAATCGTCTAGAGACAGCGCCTTTATCTTATATTATTTTCTTATCGGGTATCACAACATGCTATCTCCACCACAGAATATGCTGTGTCTTCACCATATCACTTAATACCTATTAATTAACTTAACATAAACTAAACAGAATTATATTTTAATTTATATTATTATATATTAAGTTTGTATGTGTTATATTTAATAAAGTATTATTTATTAATAAATAAAAGTACCTATTGTACATAAAGAAAGGACAATGTTAACAATAATAACAAAAGGCCATCAGGTACCTACTAAAAATGGTAAAACAATAACTGGGGAAAAATACAAATATACATTCACACATTACGAATATTCTGAAAATTAAAATTATTTATGATTTTTGGTATAGGTAACAATTTGTCGGTGAGTAGCATATTATTTTATCAGACATAAGGTAGTCTTATTATATTAAACGAGTAACTTCTGTTATCCTAAAACCGTTTCCGACTCTGTAATTAAAAAAATTATGAATAAAGAATATTATATTCGAATTTCGTTTGTAACCGATTCTAGAAGTCAAATACCTAAGTGATATGTGATAGCGGTATCACTGTACCGCATCACTGTACGATATGTGATAAGTCGATAACTGATAAAACAATAATATAAGATAAGAGGCTCTGTCCATAGACGCTCTTATACGTTTGTCTGCACGTCGCAAAGAATCCTTAGGCTCCACGTCCTTATCACGCATGCGCGCAGACCATAATATAGATAATAAAAAAATCTATGTTATCTATTCTTATATACATTTTTATATCAATCGTAATATTAAATGTTTAATCTGTGATATAAATTTTTGTGTGTAAAATTCTATTCAATTTAACACAATGACAGAATGGATTAACGTTTCAATTTTTATACAATTATTTTTCATTCTTATGCTTATTGATGATGACTTTTTTTTTCAAACTTGTGGAAAGTGACTATAACAATATCATTTTATGATGCTTGGAGTCTGTAGTGTGATGGGACCATTTCGAAAACAATTACTATCCACGCAGCATGTTTTGAGAAATTGATTTAAAAATTTGGGTAAAATACATTCTGACGAAAAAAAGAACTTGTATACAAATTGAAATCTTAATCTGTTTCATCATTGTTAAGTCGAATAGAATTTGCATCATGGATAACAAAGAATTAATTAAATTAATTAATAAAAATGATTTTTATTATCAATGTTTTACATACAAAATTTATATTATTATGATCACGAACTAATATATAAAATATAATATAATCTTAGTTTGTGGATAATATAGATTTATCTATTATCTATGGTCTGCGCGCATGCGTGATAAGGACATGGAGCCTAAGGATTCTTTGAGACGTGCTGACCATAGAGTAATATAGAGGCGGCGTTACGTCTAAAAACTGACGCTGGGATCGGTGACAGTTAACAGAGTATCCACTAGCCGAAAACAAAATATTGTGCACTAAATAATCGTGGTACCACTGATATTTGCCATGAAATGCCGCGCATTTCTCATGATATTTATATTTTTAATAAAACTAGTTATTTTACTTAATAATATGTGTTTTACCCACAGATATATATCTGTGGTTTTACCATTAAATTAGTAATTTCTCCATGGGTTTTACCTACTTAATACTAATACTTATCGGACATACCCGTAGTTGTTACTTGTTTGGCATGGCTAAATTTAATATAATCGTTGTACTTTAGTGTGTTCTGTCGTTTCGTTTAATCTCTTTTCTCTGCGTTCCGTACCGTAGTGTGTTGAATTTAATATTAATGTGTTAAATTTTAAAAATTTCAAAGTGCGTGGACGTGGATGTGCAGCAGGGAAGTTGTCAATTTTATAGCATTATTTAGACTAATAAAGAAATTAGCTAATAAAAAATATCCAATTGGAAGTCTTCAATTTTCATCTTTACTTACTACAATAAAAACTAGGGATTCCGTTAACAGTGTAAATCGATACAAAAATGTACATGACTTTCAATTGAATATAATTGAACATGAGTTTACAATATATTGGTTTATTACCATTTCTTGCTTCAAATTTTTGAAAGCTTTATTAAAACCACGTTTCGCATCGGCGTGCGAACACTCATTTTCCAAAAATTAACATGACTTTCATCGTTTTTCACAATTTTCATCTTTACTTACTAATTCTGGCCACTATATAGGTAAGTAGGTTTATATAAGTTTGTTTCAGTACAAATTTACATTTTGGTTAATACATTTTCTTGTTAAGAATATGTAAAAAACACATTTTTAACCATACCGATTCATATATAATGTATACTGACAGTCCTAAGCCTGTATAAAATGGGAAGGAAAATGTGTTTTCTTTAAATGTATAATTTATATAAAAATATATATAGGTATTAGATATTACGGATATTCGGTATAGGTATCTATATAATTGTATTATAATATTATGACAGTCAAAATTAATAAATGTATACATTGTACATTTTCATGTTCGCATTTTTTGAACTAATGTTTTCTGATCTATTACACAATATACAGCTTGGCATTTTGATCGGAAATAAGAAAGTATATATATTAGGAACTATAAGTAATATCTGGAAAGTTTTTCAACAATATTACTTTCCACCGCGACTTTTAAAGTGGTGGAGTCATTAAAAAGACTGTTTTAATAAATATTTACTCAAAAATACAAAAATCAAAATGTAATTCGCAAAGGCCAAAGGCAGAAGTCACGATAGTAAAAATTGTGCAATCGATATTACGAGATGAACAATATTATTATCACCACGTGTTTATCACTGATAACGTATGACAGGCAAATCGTTTTACAATTTATTTATACGGTATTTTTGTTATCATAAACGGTAACACGGTCATCTAGCTGTCACCGATCCCAGCGTCAGACAAAATGTATAGGTAAGATCATAGATATATAATAATACTAGATAGCCGTCTTCTTATTATCAATGAAGCCGACGCCATATGCAATGTAGGCACAATCGGTAAACAAACGTTATCAAACTGCGATTGTGATATAACAACAACGCATA
>JAIPRL010004907.1:0-35180 GCA_025469235.1 Pemphigus obesinymphae | reverse complement strand
AACACTGAAGATGAAAACATTGTTTTCGAAATACGTATTTGTTAAATAAAAACAAATTATTTTGTAGAAACTGGGTATTTATTTATACATATAAATAATTCTACAAGTAACTCAACACCAAAATATTCTTCAACGTTGTTGCTAATTTTTTGATGTGGATCTTAAACTCTTCTATCGTCTATTTCAATTGTTTGCCATTGTCTGATTTGACATAATCATGTTCCTTGATGTGGATCCTCTTGATTTTTTTCTTCGTTATAGTGGTCGATTTTCCGTATGCCTATCCTTCCAAGGGGTAGTACTTTCGAGTCATTTTTGTCAAGCCACTATTTGGGCGCTGATTGAAAGCTCCCGTAAATGAAAGAATTAACTTTAAGAATGTTTTTAAAACTTCTTTTATTCGTGACACAATAAATTAAATATTTACAATAATATTATATACAATACAAGTAGGTCCTACGATACCCTGGGTCCTACAACCTTACTATATAAGTGGGTTACCCAGCCTAGTCTCCGAGTACAGATGAAGTAATACGGGAGGGCACAACTATCAAGTGGATGGAGGTGAAGGAAGTGGCTGAGTGGTCGCTGGTGGTTGCTCGTCTAGTGGCTTGTCAGCTGGTCATTGGTAGTTGGACTGCTTCTAGAAGTTGCTCGGCTGATGGTTCGTCGGCTGGTCGCTAGATTGCTTGTACTGTATATTTCCTTTTCTTTAACTGATGTTCACTATTTAGTAAACCATTAAGTGAGGTGAGATAATGGAATAGAACAATAAATGGCATGATTTTTGGTGGCGATCTGGCTCGTATATCACTATGTATGTATTCGCTCGGTCTTGCTCATCTATATCGTTTTAGGGTCATAATTATTTGGATTTTCAGGGTTCAGGTATCCGTCCCTGTGTCTGGTGTTTGCGTGGGTTGTTCCCCGGGTCGTCCTGTATTCTTTTCTCTTTTGATTTTCCCGTCCTTCGTGATGATTTGCTCCTGTTTGTTGCTATCGGAGGTATTGTTTTCTTGGTGCACGACTGTGCCGATGTCCAGACGTTTTGCGTAGTTGCCGTTGTTTCCTCCACGCGCGTCTTTCTGGTGGATGTACGTATTTTCTATCCTTGCTAGGTGCCGTCATTGAGGTATAGTTTGTAGAGGCTACTATTACGTGCCGTTACACAGTGAAAAATAACATACAGTTAGTTGACAAATTATCAGATTTGAAGATTGAAAACAACGATAGACTTATTTCGTTGGATGTGGTAGCATTTTTTCATAGTATTCTAATAGAAACGGCACTAATTTTTTTGAAAAATCGGTTAGTAAAGTTAAATATAGAAGCAGAAAAAAATCAAAGAATTAATAAATTTAACAAAACTTTGCATGCGTCAAAATTGCGTTTCCAATTCAATAGAAGATACTATGAACAAATAAATGGTATAGCAATAAGGAACCCACTATGGCCATTTTTAGCCTTTTTTTTTTCGCGATCTTAGATAAAGACTTCAATTTAGACACTTGTCTACAATAAATTAATTCACAGTACACATCAATAAAATTTATTTATGAAAAAGAAACGGATAGAAAATTTCTGATAAAAAAAATAGATAAAAAATTGAAATTTGAAACTAAAAAAAAAAACCCATACGTATAGATACATTCCGATCAACTCGAATCATACATAGCAAAACAAAATTGTGGCATGAAATAGTATAATAGGTATATAGATTAATAAATATCCCAATAGACAAAGACTTTTTTGATAAAGAATTAAATTTAATAATAGAAATAGCTAAATTCGACGGATACAAAAAAAGACATGATTCTAAGATTAGTAGAAAAACATAAATGGACAAAAAAAATAAATGAAGTAAATAGATTAAAAAGTGAAATTGACACAGAGAAAGAACAGCTCTAATATTCATCCCAATTATTAATTATTAATTAACTTACAAGTACAATTAATCTACATGTAATTTAAACAATTGTTTTTTTTTTTATAAATATTAAATTTTAAACCAACAATTAATTCACACTAATTTATTTTCAGCTAGTGTACCAGTACTTATATGCCCTATTGGATTAATCATAACGGGAATATTATCGGATGTAATTGGTAGAAGAATAACAATTCAACTTAATTGCATACCAATAATTTTAAGTTGGCTAATAATTACTTTTGCTAATTCTTATGAAGCAATTCTAATTGGAAGAATTATTTTAGGAATTCCATTTGGTGAGTTATTAATTTTTAAGATATTTATAATATTCAAAAGATTAAAATTTAAGATAATTATTTATAAAAAAAAATATTAAATTCTGTAATTGTATGTACATATTGATCTTAATCGTTCCATTAATTTAAATGTATTCTTTGTTAAAGAAAATTTCATTAATTTGATAAAGAAAAACGACTTAAAAAAGTTCACTGAAAAATATTACAACACGTATATTTCTGATGTCAGTTTCAAAAGATTAAAAGAAAGGGGCAAGTTGGGGATGACGGGGATGAAAGCATAACGCTTGTCGGGTAGGTCGCTTGTCGCTAACCGGTAGTAGATTTGATTTGATAACAATGATAAATCATTACATTCTATGAAACGGTTTTCAGCGGATCTCAGTTTAATAAACAAAACTATTAGTTCCGTTCGGTTAAAAAACTTTTTGAAAATTGTATCACGTCACCATGTATACTAATTTATTAATAAATAACAACAATGACCACTTTATTTGTTATTTTTTCATTTATAAGAATGTTATGTTATAAACGGTAATTTTTCTTTACGGTTAATAAAACTATTGGGAACATTAAAAATTACCTCTGGAGAGTTCCATCTAGAACGGATTCGCTATCAAAAAAGCTATTTACTCCAAAACTCCTAATACCTAAAATAGTAGTGGTCGTACATATATATAGTATGTATCTATTATCTACCATGATGATAATGTCACAATGTATTGAAAACGGTTTTTTATACATAATATATGCCCAGAAATTATACCTAATTATACAAAAATAGTATATCGGCAATATGAATTTCGTAAATAGGTGTTGATGCGTTCGCGTTTTTGTACATTGCCGAAGTATGTCCAGCCAACCAGCGGATACTGTACTTTTCAGTGTGCCCGTTAAACATGGGCATTGGAATGCTAGTTATGAGCGTTTTATCCATGTATTTCCACTGGAAAACCATATCCGCTGTATTCTGCGTGATGAGTATCGCCAACTTTCTCGTACTGTTCTGGGTGCCCGAGTCCCCGACATGGCTGAGAACGAAAGGCCGTAAAGAACGAGCGGACAGAGTGGACAAATGGTTCGATATGCAACAACACAACAGCGCCGTTGTGTCGTCAGTGAACGTGATTGACACGGGCGACGGCTGTGACGAGATCGCGTCAAAGCCCTATTGGTCCCTGTACATTCAACCGACCGTCTGGAAACCCACGTTGATCGTCATATTGTTTTTCGTGTTGCAGCAAGGAAGTGGCGTATACGTCCTGTTGTGTTATTCGATGGACGTAATAAAAGAATGCAGGATCCCGTGGGACAGTGTCACTGTTTCCGTGTTCTTGTCCGTGTCCCGCGTGGTGGGCGCCGTCTGTTTTGCATCGCTCCACCGCGTCAGACGCCGGACGCTTTTGGTCATTTCCAGTGCATGTATGACCGCGTCGCTGTTCGTCGTCTTGGTGTATATGAGAATATTCCGAAACGTTGAAAACCCTCCGTACCCGGTGACTCCGATTGTTGCGTTTGTCGTATTCCTGTTTTTCAGTATGTTAGGAATCATACCAATGCCGTGGTCGCTGTGCGGCGAAGTGTTCCCGATAGCGGTTTCCGGTAAATATTTTAAAACTATTACAAATCACATTCCGTATACGGAATTAAAACATGTAAATTGCATAGGCACACTAGGAAACCTTATGATGTGTTCGGAATTTTGGCAGTAAGTCTAAATTGCAATCAAGTAAAGGTACGGTTTGCAAGACGCGATATGTCACTGCGATATGATTATTTTTTTATCGACGTTGACGAGTGACAATGTATTTCAGTTCAGTTTCAAACCTGTCCATGTACGGACGTATGTTTGCTCCTTTTTTTCATATTAAATATGATTTTACAATGAATAGCTTGTTAAATATTTTTATTAATAATAACATTCTTCACACTTTTAATTAGAAGAAGACCAAAATGATATTATGCTAACTATTTAAATGCCAACAATTAGAAATTCGACGGATGAAATATTTAAACATCGGGACAGTGAAGAATTTTATAAAATTTTAACGTAGTTGTGTTGTCTGCGTAAGAAACAAAAATTGCCGTGTTGGGTACGACGACACGACTGCTCCAAGAGTAGTGCGATCCTACACATCAATGAGTCACTATGTCGCAATTAATATTTTTATCCTCAGAGAATAAAATACTAATACATGAAGTTCAAAACAATAACGTTCTTTATAATATTGCAGATGCAAATTATAAAAATTTCTTTACATAAAACGCTAACTCGAAATAAAAGGTTTTTCGTGGAAGAGAACACCTTACGCTTTTTATTTAATTCCGCTGACCGTTTTCCGTACCGGCGGCAGCGGGGGCATTTTCTTTTCCGTTTTTATCGCCGTCGTGCTTTGGATTTACGATTTTTCCGTTTTGCGTTCTTCCGTATTTTGACTTTTCCGAAGACGCAAAGTTTAGGTACACACTGTATAAGCTCCGTGTTCATATGTCACATTGTTCCGTGTTCATAAAGTATAAAGTCGTGCCTATTGACGAACAATATCGATTAAAAATAACATCAAATCTGCATTTCTGTCCAAATCTATCTTAAGATTAATACAGGAAATATTATATTACTGAAATTTGAATTCTGGTGTTTATATTAAATTCAATATATTTCAGTATATTTTGCATAAAGACTACGGGGCGTCTTTAAAAATATTCTTATATGCCACCAGTATTCAAATTCTAATTTTCCTATATACCTGGATAAAAAGACTGAGACAGCAAAGCTGATGTGATGGCTTCTTAAGGTTAAATAGTGAAAATACTAACCTATAATTATTTTAAAACATTTATTAAATTATTAAACACGGCGGTAAGAAAATAATAATTTTGATCAAAAAAATAGCTATTCTGTTGTTCTATAATATATATATAGTGACTATGCGTTATCTTGAATTTGAATTCTAATATATATGATAAATCGTAAAACACATGATTCTTTTCGGACAAATTGCTGTGGTAACGTTCATCTATATCCCCGGTAAACTAGATACACACGCGTTCAAGGTCATAGAAACGTGAATCACGAGAACAAAGGAATTGGACGACCGTGTCGTACCCCTGTTTTAGATTCTGAGCGTATATTTTAGTACCAACTTAAATAATATTTAAATTTCAAGTCAACTTCTGAACTTGTCCAGAAATGAATCACAAGGATCTGTTGGTATTTTACATGAAGAACAAGAACTTTGAAATACATTAAATGAAATAGAGGACGACTTACCTGAAATGTTTAGCCAACCAAAACAATAATAACCTACCTCAAAAACAAACAAAACTTGTTGATTAAAAAATTCAAGAACAAAATAAACAAAATTTGAAGAGAGAAGTAGATAACTTTGACGAAATTGACATGTTTTTTAAAACTTTATACATGGCAGTTTAAAAATTACCAAGTGCTTGGAAAATTAAGGCAAAAGTCAAAATGTTTGTTTAATGACAGAATTAGAACAAAAATATTCAGTTTCGAAACAACCTATTTATCCACTGACTATTCAATCACTCAATAATTTTGAACATTTATCAGAAAATAGTTATGTTCCACCTTCTAAATCAGATCAAGCCTCATCATCAACAGCAACAAACATGTACTCAGGCTCTTCATGTACACAATTTAGTCCATTTGATTATGATGACTCAACCTATTAATTAAAAGTACAATTATTGTGATTAACAAAGAATATATGTTTATTTATTTTCATCATATTTTCTCAAAGTATACATGTGCTCTATGTAATGTATTATGTTATTTTATCTATGAATAGAGTTCTAAATTCTTAAATGCTTCCAAAAAATTAAAAATATAAAATATTTATTTATATTATTTAATAATAAATTATTTAGATCAATAAATAATTGAATTATTACTAAGTATTATATTAATAGGATTATGTTTACTATAATAGGATTACTTTAATTTTTTTCTGTATTTTCTTTATCGTATTTATATTAAAATGATTTTTAATTCCCATGTCACAAATTATAATAAATAAATTATTAAAGTTAAATCTGTTTAGAGGAACACGTTGAAATCTATATAATATGGAATTAAAATAAGAACATATTTGTGAAAATAGATAGTTAGGATCATTTAGTAATTCGTATCAGTTATAGTGGGTTTTCTATAAAACCTATTATATTATATATATATATTGAAATTAAATTTATTATTAGAAATATTTATTGTAAAATCTAAGAAGTTGATTTTATTATCTAGTTGTGTTTCAAGTATAAATTGGATTTTTTTATTAATTTTGTGACCTTTTTGGTAGTAAATCTATCGTTAGCATAGCCCTCCAAAGTATTGAAGGCCTCTTCCCCTACGGTAAGGTGGGTCAAAGAGGGAATTAGTTTAGCCTAGGTAAATTTTTCCTGAAGTATAAGCTTCCATATCAGTATAAACCAATCCTGGTCTAAGCTATTTAAATTCTAAATTCCTAATACACTTTGGATAAGCTACTTTGGCCTAGGAAAACGGATTAGGCGAGTAACATATTATACGCAGTGAATAAACGAAAAGCGCGTCAGGGTCCCAAGTTGATATCCTTATCCTATCCATTATCCTTATCCATATCCTTAAGATATACACTGTAAAATTATTTTTTATTAAATTACGATTTATAATTTATATATGTTTGTTTTGAACGAATATTGTAGTATTATATTTATATTTAAATATTTTTATTATTTAAAAATTTAATTTTTATTATTTTATATTGTATATACTTAAGGGAGAGGGGTTTAAGGTACTCTCCCTGAGCTATGGCTTTTAATTTATACTTAGGGAGGCTACAAGTTAAAATCCACTCTAAGGATTTAAGGCTAATTTGCGCTAGTGATTTTAATTTAAAAATGATCAAATTATAAAATGGATTGTTATACCATGACAGCCATTATAATACAGCCAAACAGCTTATACATTTTAATTGAAGTTTTCATATTTTTTTATAGGAGTTATGAATGGAGTTGTGCAGACAATTGGATATCTTATATGGTTTGTATTATGCAAAACATACCCATCACTGTCAATTAGTTTAGGAATGGAAGGTATTTGGACAATATATGCTGTATTCTGCCTTACAAGCACATTGTTTACTATATTTATATTGCCAGAAACCAAAGGAAAATCTCTTGATGAAATTTTATCAAATTTTGAACCACACAAGAAAATTAAAAATCCTAACATCTCTAATATTTGATTGTTAATAAGGAACAGAAAGTATTTAATATATTTTTGTAATTGTAATATTATATAGTTATTTAATATGCAAAGTCGTCGTTTTATGTTCTTATTATAGTGTTCATACCATTAGCGCAAATAGATGGGTATATTATATATATATTATATATACTGGGTTTGTATTATATAATATATAATGTTGGGTAGTGACTTAAATTGTGTTACAAGTTACTGTAACGTAATCACTTTTTTGAGTAACGTAAATGTAATTCAATTTGCATGAAGTAACGCGATATTTTTGACGTTATTAATTTTTCACAATATTATTATAAATTATTAAAGACGAAGAATTATAATTTAATGAAATTCATTGTCAACTCTAAACAACACGTGAATATTTTTACATTATACTCTTACAGCCTAATATTGTTTAAGAATATTATGTGGGTGTGTTCAGTAAATATTATTTATTGTTTGTATTATATATTTGAATTATTATTTATAAGTCTTTATCGTTGTTATTGTCCTCTCGCATTTGTATACAATATTTATTAAATTACGATTAAATAAAAAAATATATACAGTCCACTACAATCAATTACATTTGTGTTTATTTAAAACTATTTAAAACTGACAAAAGATTTATAATTTATACAGAGTGCTTGTATTATACGTATTCTATCTTACAGAATAGACATTATTATTATTATTATTATTATTTTAGTAGAAAATAACTATACAGTTAGACCATTTTATGGGGGGGGGGGGGTGATATAAATATTTGTCACAAGGCACAAAAAAAAAAAACAATTTCATTGGTATCTCATAAATTATAATAATAATTCCGGTTGTCAGTTTCTAGCGCAGTCTTTATATTTAAATTATCAGTCGACATTTTGTCCCTTCATTTGTAATTCTTTTAAAGTCACATGCTTGTCAATCTCTTGTTTGTAATGTTCAACAAGCTTATTAAATTCATCAGTTGCATTGAGTATTAGTTTTGAAATTTTTGGGTTATTAAACCGGTATTAAAATCTTAAGAAAATTTAAATTATCTATTAAATTTATAAAATCATGTTAAAAATAGTTTACGAAATACCTATATTTAATTTAAGTAATATTTAAAAATGATGTAATAAATAATTTATAGATATAACATACATTCAAAAACTGATTTATGGTTTATATTCCGATCCTATAATTAGCTTATATAGCTATATGAAAACTGTTATTTTATAATAATAAATTTAAATATGTATAAGCGCTAAGTTGTTTCAGTGATTAGCCACACGATTAAAATAGATGAATTGACTATTCATATATGTTTGTTTGGATACGGTTAATTCATTTTTGTTTTTTATTTCTAGTTTTTTTCTTTTAGAATTACTACAGGGAATCACAAAAAACTAGTTTTTGATATTTGATGTAGACGAAATTATTCACAAAAATTTTAAAAAATTTAAACAAAACAAATAAAAATGTAAAACCCACAAAATTGGTATGCTATTATAATCACAGATTTTACCCAGGAATACACCTTATCAGTGTATTACTAAATGAAGCGTTCAAGTATTACGTCAGCATATTTTTGGCCTTTTTAGACCCCTTCCCTTCTTGTCAGCAATTGTCAGTAAATTTCCGGCAACCCCCCCCCCCATTATTAAAAAGAAATAATAAAAATGTCTGAATTTTATATAAATTAATTAAAAATAAATGAAAAATTTTATTACATATTTTGATATTTTTTATTAGTGCTGACGTCAGCATATGGTTCTAACCCTTCCATCCTCCTTGTCAGTAAATGTAAGTACACGAAAGACCCCTCCCTCTTTCTAGGCGCTTATGTAATACTTGAAAGCTCCCAAAAGCAAATTGCATCAATATCACAGAATATCATAAAATAATTATATCGTACTATCGATACTACTACTATCGTACTCGAGCAGATAAATCGAGAAACTATAATTTGTATCACAATGTGTTTTACCAAAAATTTACTTATATCGTAATCTGTATTACATATATATATTGTAGGTATACTATTATTTTCTATAGAGAAAACGCGCGACTAAAAATTTACAGGAAATATCGATAATATGAAATATGAATTATACCTACTGAAATTATAAAACAAGTTAACACAGTAAAAAAGATGGTTTGGGGGTTGATATATCACTTACATCACCCCCCGTAGTTACACCACTGTACCTATATGACGTTGTAATTGTTTATATTGTGTTATGTTTATATTAAAATCATAGCTACGAAAATAAATAACACCGTCTTATGACTATAATACGAAATCGTGGAAATAATAAAGATTTTCACTAAGAAATTACTTAGATAAATCTTATAATTAGGGAACGGATTTATATGTAAATGCATATATTTATTAGAATAAGCTATTTGAAATCTAATAAGAAATGTGCACGATTTATATTATTTTTATAAAAATAACATCAATTTTATTTTGCATATTTTTAACTTTTTAAATTTGTTTTGCATGTATAATGCATATTTGTAATTTATTAGTGCATATGTATTTTTATTTTAAGTGCATATTTTTGTTTTTAACTTAATTTTTCTCGTATTCTTATTTATAGTTATAAAAATGTATAATAAGGTAATAAGGAAATAAGGAAAATATGAAATTTATGACAAATAAATAACACTTTAATTTAAATGTTGGTTATTTTTTTTTTTTTGTAGATTGAGAATGTTATTGGTGAAGACAACAAAATTAATTAATAATTTTGTTTGATTTTAATAACTTTTTTTTAAACACATTTTTTTCAATTATATTAAATTTTAAATGCATATTTAAGTGTATATTTTGTAGCATATTATAGTAATTTTTAAAGGTTTTGAGGTTTTGAGGGTTTTTAGTGTATATAAATCCGTTCCCTACTTATAACTCACGATAAATTCTAGTAGGTATTATTTATGGATACCAATTGATTATAAATACTAAGAATTTCTAAATTGAGTAATATTATAGGAAAATATACTTAATTCTGCCTATGAATTTGGCCAAATATATATCTTAAGTATTATTAAAATAAATCTAAATATATTATTTGATAACTATTAATATTGATAATTGACAATAGTTCTATATATTCTGTGATATAATGATATTAGAACTCATGCATAATAATCAGTATGTCCACGGTTCAGTTCTGTATTATTTAAACATTTTAAACCATAGATATATAAGTAATTATCTATAAAATTAATTATATATCTATGGTTCAGACCACGGTCTTAGATTATCACTAGACACTCCTCAAATGTGATAACTATTATCAATTCTAATATTTTATGGAAAAATAAGTAATTTAATTATTTTTTGAACTAACTTCACCAAAATTATTTTAAGCAACACTGCATGTACATTGTATATATAATATATTATATTTATTATTCAATATGCTGTATGTTATGTTTGGAAAATATGTCTAAAATACTATAAATATATTTTGGCTCTAGAATATTTTTAATTCATTTTTGTCCATACCTTATCCATATTAAACATTGAAAAAATATGCATTATTGTAAAATCAATACATTATTTTCTTAATTTGAAATCTAAAACATTAATACCACTAGGAATGGTAAATTCCTTGGTAAACTGGTTACCTAAAAATTATTAATGATATAAAAAATATCTATTTGCCTAGTAAAAGTTTTAAAGCAACTTCTCCCCTGAAATCTAGAAATATATTAAATTGTAAGTATTTTGAGTATGAACTAATCACCATTTTAGATTATTAGAATATATTTCATGGTTTTACAATAATGTTTATTTATACCTGTATACACTTTTTTTAATAGAGGAAATCGAGTAAGGGTTTTGAAATAAAGAGCTTTTTGATGGAAAATTTATTTAGGATGAAACATAGATACCTACGTACTTTAAGGAGTCATTTAAAAAAAATACCTTTCATAACATAGATATTTTATAAATATAATTTAATATAATTAGAGTAACGCATATTCAACATTGTATTAAAAATTCTGGTCTTAAAACCCAAATTTACTCCTTTTAGGGATTTAAAATATCGAAATATAACATTTTTTTAAAAATACATAATTTAAAATTTAAAAAAAAATATTTTAAAATGTTATCACTAATATAAAGTACTAAATTACATATTAAGAATGATTGTTTTTGAAATTATAAAGAAATAATAAATATCGAATTTGATAAGATAGTGCTTTTACCATTTTTATTGAATTAATTAAAAACAATTTAAAAATCGAAAAATTACATATTTAATGTACCAACTAGATGGAATTTTCTTCCGGAAAACATATATGCATATAACGATTAAACGATTGGAACTTCTAGTACCAAAGTTGTTCACATGAAATTTTTAAAAAATGTAAATAAACATCATTGTGAAACCACTAACTTCCTCGCTCCACTCAAAATCTAAAAAAAAAAAAAAACAATTAATAAACATAAACAAAAAAAATTACATTAACTTAATTAATACTTTTTATAAAAAATTTATTAATCTATTGTAATTTATTTTTAATAATTTTATTACTCATTGTAACCACAAATAATTGGTCATAAATTTAATTTTTCACTACGAGTATAATAAATTACACTAGGTACCTACTAAGATGAATTTGAAACTCGCACTATTGTTTGTCTTTCCAACTGAATAATTTTTGCTAAAGAACTTATATAAAAGTTAATTTATTGCAATTTTTCGTTCTTCCGAGAAGCTAATACTTCTTGTGTCGTGATTAATAAAATATAAATAAATTCCATTGAATAATTCTTACTTATATATTGAATGTACCTGCTTATTTCATATAAAATATATAAGACGACGAACTTGATATGTACAATACACAATCACATTAATGATCAAGCCAACAGCTGTTATTTTGACATAAAACAATTGCCTCACCCAAAACAACCGATAGGTGTACAATCATATGTTTAAAAAAATTGCTCTTTCCCGTACGTTTTCCTTACAACTAGGTGGGGATAACGAACGAGGCTATATAAGCCTTCGTGACATAAGCTCGGGCGTCTTTTTTCTCCATCAGCTCTCTGCTTTTTAGCACTCGAGACTGATTGAGAAAAAGATCAGTTTTTCTCAGTTTCCTTTTGGGCAAATTTCACGTACGTTTCGATTTGGCCTTACAACTTTAATTTGTCACGTACATTGAGCCCTTCTATTTCACATTCACTCTACGCCTATTTGTGTATTGTAGGTAATTATTTTATTTGTGCATTTTCATAATCAAATTTCTTTAATTTATTACAATTATACTATTTATTTCAAACTTAATCATTAAATATCATATTTTCTTTAACCGATTAACATCGATGCTTTGGTAATTTTGGTACACTGTAATTCAGATTTCAGACTTGATTACAGTGGCTTAACAGATCGCCTGTACATTGATTCTATCTTTGAATTAAAGGAACCAAATCATGAACACCCACTAGAATTATACCCACCTCTCTATGAATTTAGATATATATAATAGTTGGGTTGAGCATTTATATTCTATTTCACTATCTGAATAATTTGGGTGCACCGTAATTTAAGAACTTGACTTGATTGCAGGAGCCTAACAGATTGCCTGTATATTTATTATATTATTATTATATTATTATTTATTATTTATTCTACTTTTGAATTAGAGGAATCAATTCAGGGATACATATTTTTGTAGTAATACCGAAAAGTATATTTTGTGTAGTTAGTAACATTTATTGTACACACAACTTCATTCTCATGCCTTACAACCTTGTCGTTTTCCATTATACGGGATTTTAGTGTTTAACGTGTTATCTTCAATTATACACCAAGGTAAGTACAAATTTGAAATTAACCCTTAGACACCATTAGATATTCACACATAATCTTTAAGTAATATAATAGAAGTAATGATTAGCTACACCCAATAATACGTAATATTCATTATCCATACTATTATAATTTATCCATATCTCATCTTATTAAATTATCAATTTAGTTTCTCCATAGCAAATATAGCAATAAAATAAAAATTTTCAACATATTATAGGTGTACCTATAATGTATATAGACATATAAGTATCAAGATATTTTATAGGAGAGGGGAAATAAATTTAAATAAATATTATCCGATTACAATTTTATTCAAAACATAACGTACAAATATTATATAAAAATAATTTATTTGTGATATACTATAAAATAATTATAATTATAATGAGTGATATTTTTAATTATTATATTTATTGTATATAATTTGATGTATCTTGTATCTTTTATCATAAAAATATAGATGATACTGAAAAAAAATGTATCTAGATACAAGATACATGTATCTGTGATACTGCCAAACTCAGGATGTATATTGTAAATATAATTAATACTCTTAATTATAAAGTATTCAGTACGAATGTATCGAAATTTCAAAATCTATCATTTCTAAAAAAGCCTAAAAATTAAAAAAAAAATTATTAATTTTTTGACATTAGTATAGTATTGAATTATATATTTGGAATAAATTTCAAGACTAAGATTATTGATTTTGGAATTACGTAAAAATAAGTAGAATATTACAATAATCAATTTTGATGAGAAGATGTTTTTACGTAAATTGTTAGTAGTTTTTTCTCAGTATTAAGCAACTATGGGTAAAATAAAAATATTACCTCTTTAGTACCAACCAGATTTTGTATTTAACGTTAATATTATACTTTCTACTAAAATTTTTAGGTATAGACGTAAAATACAAAAAAAAATTAAATTAAATAAAAACACATAATTTTAAAAATAACGTTCTGAAACATCCTGAACATAAGAAAGGAAAGTAGACACTACAAATTATAAAGTTAAAAGAGTTAAAAGATAACTCAACAAAAACTTTCTTAACGGTTTTATCAAAAAAAAAAAAAAAAAGAACTAGAAAGGAAGGAATGTCTTTGCATACAAGCATTGTATATTGTACATTGTACATTGTATAACAGCAATAAGCACACCACCATTGCATTCACAAATACTAGTTAAAGATGATCTATCACATTTGAAAATATTTTAATTACCAAAACCAAGCTCAGAAGAAAGAAAATACAATTAAGTCAATTATTATAATTTATTTATTATCTATTATTTTAGGCATATGCTTAATATATAGCATATTATGTCAACTTATAATTTGCATCTCTGTAGTACTAAAATACATACTTGATCAAAATTTGACATATTTAACAATATTATTTTCGGAGTTATGAAGAAATAACACTAATTTATTACATTTCGATTAATATTTTTTAAAAATTGAAATAGCTCTCAATCAGTCAAATTTGGATTTTTAATTCTCATTGAAAAATAGTTGGTTTGCCTAATGCGCAGAATACATTAGTTAAAAATATCAGTAGTTGGAGAAACTAATGGCCCAGTAGCCTAGTTTCATGTTGAATTTCAAAATATGCATAAGGTACATAGTTATTAAGTACTTCTGGCAGTTTTTGTGATACACATTATAGGTTTCGTATTATAAGGATTTGTATTTATAGTTTATATTTTATAATTTTAAATATATTATTTCTAACATCATCTATATATTTAAATTTTTACTTTTATTTTTAAATTTTGAAACCTATAAATTTCACGATTTTTAATTCCGGATTTTAGGTTTTTAAAAAAAACTCCGCTCTCGAGCACAGTAAATATTCTCATCTTTCATATTTTGAATACATTTTAACAGTTCGATTATACAGAAAAAAGTTGTAGTTATAGAGCATGAACGTGATTTTTAACAAATATCATGACAAAACAACAATAAAAAATGGTACTGACACATGACTATTTTTTAATTACATTTAAAATATAATTAAATGTTTTTAAATTGTTGAATTTTAATTTAATGAAATTAAAAATATCAATTTACAAATAGTTTCAAATTAGTTGAAAAATATTGACACTGGTGAATTAGTCGGACAATGTGTTGGACAGCATTAAGTTCCCTCCCTATCATTAAAATATCGATAGCAGCTAAAATAATCGGTTGCAAATTATTATAAAAACTTGGTTGCAAATAATTGAAAATTAGTTGAAAATATTGACACTAGTTTGGAGTTTGACAATGTAGTATACCAACTTTAAGTACGTTATATTTCCACCAAAAAAAAAATGGTTTTTTTTGTGATCTTTCAAAGATTATAATATATAATATATCAAAATCTAATTTTTTATTTTACATACGAAGTCTTGTTTTTTTTTTGCTGACGAAATATAAAAATTTTAATTTATGTTCATCTAATAATGTCATCTATTCTAGATAGGCAATATTAAAGATTTTTTTTTGAAAAATTAAGTTGCAACAATTTAAAAATATTAAAATATATTTTTTAAGTAATTTAAAATGGTTTTATGTTAATTTTATTTCAAAATTAAAGATTTTAAAATTACCTAGCATCTTACCACCTCACGAGGCCAATTTTTGATATGTATTTGTACACGTTTTATGAGTTGTTGAAAAATCGATTTTTTTTTAATTACTTTAAATCTTGAAAAAGTTAATATATCAAAAGGCTACGAAGGGTACTAGATAATATTATTAGCTGTAATTTGTTATTTGTTTCCTATTTCTATTATGTTTATAAGTTGACAAAAATAAAAAATGCTAATGCAAATTTTTCGTTGAAAATATGCAGGTAACAGCCGCGCGTCTTTCAATTTACACAGGCATGTAAGGGTTCGTACATTCAGTACTTATACATTAAAGTAATGTAATTATACATTAATTTTACATTATAAGTAATAGGTATTTTGACCTCTGACCATAAGTATAAAACATAAAAAAGTACTATAAATAAACAAATAATTATTAAAATAACAAATTGAAATTTCTTTAAAGCATTTTATATTGATTTATTATATTATTACAAATATTACAATTACCTACACAACATTAGTTAGGTATGAATTCACTTGTTAGATAATAACAAAAAATCATTAATGCACATTCGTTTTCCAATTTTTCCAATTAGTGCCATAATCGATCCTCAAACAATTAGGAACTTTTATGATTTTTATAATCAATTTTTATGATTAACAATTCTTACACTCATCACTACAGATATAGTTTATAAACACTATTTTAAACCATTTAATTACCAATACAAATTTTAACAAATGCTTGTAATAAATAACCTTTTATAGCAAAATTAAAATGTGTGCTCAAATTTTTGGAAGGGTTAAACCCCCAAAATTTTGGATTTATTTTCAATAAATCTCGATAAATATTATACATTAGTCGCAAATAAAATTTATTTCTCGTATAATTATCTATAAATTATATTATTACATATTTTCGTCTAATTATATATTTGGCATATTTCTACTTTAATCACCCAGCGATTTTTTTCCTTATTTTTTTTTTTTAACAAAATACTTGTTTTTTTTTTAAAAAATCAACATCATGATAAACGATAGCTCCCACTAATTTATTTTTCTTAAGCATAGGAAATATTTCTAATGCTTCAGTTTTGGACAAATAGTAAGAACTTTTAACTGTTTTGGAACCAGCTACAATATCATACACTTTAATACCTACCCAGTAGTAAGGAACTTTCCACCACCTATATGAACACAATATTAATATTATTTAGTTAACATTATATTAAATATAAAAACATACTCATAAACTGGTAACATAATTGGTATGGCATGCGTTAAATGGGGAGCAGTTTTTAGCAATGTGGCTCGCTCATGTAATGCTTCTTTAACCATTTTATATTGTTCATAATCTAAATTTAGTATTGCTTTTTGTAAATAACGTACACCTCCATGAATGAGCTTTGTGCTGCGACTTGATGTACCAGATGCAAAATCATCTAACTCAACAAGTGCAGTTTTTAAACCTGAAAATTATCAGTTTAGGTAGGTATGTTATTTTTACTATAGAAATAATTGCAAATATTTCAATAAAAATAAATCTTACCTCGTGTAACTGAGTCAATTGCACAACCAGCACCAGAAGCTCCTCCTCCAATTATCAGAACATCAAAACATTCAGATTGCAAAGATTGAATCTGGGTGTTTCTTGGAGGTAATGCACGTTTTATACTATATTTTTTAGTTGTCCCTGCTTGCACTTTTTGCTGAAATATTGATAAACATATATATATTATATTTCATTAATTTATTCAAATTATTTTATGATAACTATATTATCATAATAGTTATACATTTATTTATTTATTTAAGTAATTAATGCCTGTACAGACTGTGTTTCTATAATATACAATGAAAAAAATATACAGATAAATATATAATAGAGTATAATATAGTGATAATGATATTTTCAAGGCCTTAGAATTAAATTATAGATAGACGTGCATTCGTGTACATACTGTACAGTATACCTATATAAAAAATATACAAATTATGATGAAGTACATTTCAAATACTTTTTATTTAACATACTTTTAATAAATTTAATACAAAATTAGCAAAAAAAAAAAAAATTGGTACTATTATTAATTCAAAAAAATAAAAAATGGAAAAAAATGATATTATTACTTTTTTTCTAAACACGATAAAAATTGTTTTACTTCTGCTATTTAATGTAAATACGAATTATTTTCTTTTTTATATAGGTAGTATTTGAATAATATAACACAGAAAAAAAATAAACAAAACCCATTTAAAAAATTAAAATTTCATTCAGTTAAAATTATATGTTTTGGTATAATGAATTTACCTATAGCTTTATTCTAGTTCGCCCATTTAGTTTTTTTTTAGTTTATTCCTACAGAATTTGAACATGTTATATTATTCATTGTAAAAAAAAAAAAAATACAAATTTCAGAAAATATACGAAAAAAAATTACGATAAATGGATCGTAGAAATATCAAAATATTGAATATATTAGGTATTTATTAAAGCGCTAATAGCACGACTAAATAAATGTAAAAATGAACGTACTCGGGCAGTGGACGAGTTTTATATTATAAAACGCTACCCCAAATGGACGCGTTATACAAATCGCGTAAATTAATTTAAGTTCAAGGCTATGATGGCTTGACTAATGCAAGTAAAATGTTCAGATAAATGAATATCAGCACTATGTTTACCAATAGGAATGATGCTCAACGCCGCGTCGGTAGTTAAGGATTATGTTACATAACATTCCGTGGAGTGGACGAATATGACCATAGGAAATAGAATGAGTGTAAACGTAGAACAATAAAATTGGTGGTTTCCAGTAGGATAAGATGGAATATAGAATAAAATTATGGAAAGAAGGTCAAATGATCTCAAAAGGTTAAAAAGCCTAATGAGCCTTTTAGGACAAAGGAGACGACAGCAAAATCCGCGTCAAAACGAGAGGAAAATAAAGATATTTTGAGGGTGTTGAGAATGAGGGAATAGTCGTGAGAACGATGATCTGTCTTAAGTATAAATGCGGCGTAGGACAGTAATCTATGTTGGTTTTGCTTTAATCTTAATTGGTCCTTGGCTAAGTAGGCCTAATTACGCATCATATTCCAGAATAGATTAAACCAATGAAAATTAAACGGTGCGAATGAAATTCAAAGATGTAAAAGCCACTAGTGTTCCACTTAATGAAACTCAAAACTTTTAGAGCTCTAAAAATATTTATATTTATATATTGTTCGAAACTTAAAAGGGTAAGATTGATTTCAATTTTCAAGGTTTTTACACAGCTAACTCGCTGAATTAAATATTATTCAGTAAATAGAGTAGCGACTCCCGAAAAAGAAAATAACATTTCATTTGTCGAGGTTAAGAATTAATCTGAGATGCTTAACCCAGTCGTAAAATATGTCAAACTTAGCTTGAAGAAGAAGACAATCCATTGGAGAGTTAATTCTCAAATCGATTTTAATATCATCTGCAAAGAGGATAATTTTACATTTTATTATCCACCTTCCAACCGAACTAATGGAGAGGATGAATAGTAGAGGTCAAGTAACTTCCTTGAGGAACACCAGAAGAAACAGTGTATAGCTCAGAAATTGTCTTAAGAATTCTTACAACTTGCATTCTAGATACAGTGTAAAAATTTAGCAAAGAAAGAAGAGGTTTTCCGATACCATCATTCATTCATGAATCAAAAGTCCATTGTCAACCGTGTCAAAAGCTTTCCTAAAATCGGTAAAAATAATATCAACCTGATCTTTGTTATTAGGCTAACTAATATGTAATAAATAATAACAACTCTACTTGTAGCAGTTGATTTACCGGGTTTAAAACTATACTGTTGGTTAATTACTATGTAGTTTAGACTTTAATTTATACAAGAACAGACTTTTGATTCAAACATTTTTGATAAATGAGGTAGGATCGAAATTGGTCTGTAGCTAACAAAATTGGAAGGATCACCAGTTTTATGTATTGCAGTTGCAGAATACATTTTCCAAATGTCTAGAAAAATGCTTTCATCAATATAGAAGTATAATCACCACGTTTTAAGTTACGAAATGAGTGAGAGCTATAAAATTTGGTTATCAATTGAAGAAGGTAGGAAAAAAGTAAAAGGGGTGGTACTTATCGGGACTAACATGCACAGATGAAGAGGACTCTCTGACCAAGGTAGACCAAGGTGAACGCGGAAGATAGCTCCTGTTTATTGAACGGCACATATAGGGATACTTTTGTGCAGACTGACTTGAAAGTCTGAAACCGACGCCAAACTGCACGTGCACTTTTTATTGATTTTTAAAACAAAAACAATATAGTGACCACTATTTCCAGAGGAAATGGAAATTAACGAGGCAGCAACACGGAAAACGTACGACCATTATTTAGTTACCTTGTTTATGAAGTATTTATTAAATATAATTTTAACTGAAAATAAAATAAATTAATACATACTGTGGAATTTTCTCCAGTTAACCATGTGGTTAAATAAACTCCAGTACCTACTGATGCTCCACCAATTAATAAATTATACAGTTTTGACGCCATAGTGTAACCTATAACATCAATTTATTCTTTCAGTTAAAATACAAAACAATTATTAGTATAAAAAATAATATAATTTATTTATATATAATTATATCAATATGATACACATTGTATTATACAGAGTTATATATTTTATGTCATCGAATGTATTTTTTTTTTAACTACAATTGTAGTAAAACAACTAATACAACTGTATTAGTAAACGATAAATGGGAATTTTGACAAAATGACCAATCACGTGTTTTTTTTACTTTTCGAGGGCTCTTTGTTTATGTATATTTCAAAATTGTAAATCACTCCAGTTATATATAATATAACTAAAAAATTTTATATGTGACATTGATTTAGGTAATTTGATGGAAAGACGGGCAAAGTAGCCATTTGCATTTTCTTTGCCATATATCACTGCAACCAATGGCGCGCACTTAGGTTGCCAAGTAATGCAACTGTATGTGCTGTCAAAGGAATAGGGTGGTTACATGGTATACTAAATTTCTTTTAAGGAATCTAATTTATAGTGTGCTATATAAGTCACAGTTTTATCATTTTTGTATTATGGAAAATAACATGATAATTATAGATAAGAATATAATATGTTATATATGTCATAATTATAATTGGAACCGAAGACAGACAATATCAAACTAAATAATATCTGTTCCCCTAATTTGATATTTTAACATTTCATTCAAACCCGTATCTACCTACCTATATTATACTATATTGAATCGGTCATATTTCTTATATGTAGGGGTTTGATACTGAAACACAGTTTTTGTAATGACGTAATTTCAGGCAAGGTTGCCACGTAATATGCCGGGCATAGTGGCCAGATGACTGTACTTAGACCGGCAATGATTATACTATTCACATGTATGTAAGTATGATATCTTATTAATTTTGTATGGCTATTCCACTCATACTAAGAACATTCGCCAAGGAAAACCACATAACATTGTCTTTCCACTGTAGCCATAAGCTACAACCACTGAAAGTGTATTTTATGGCCCCCTCAAAGCATACTACATACAATCGTGCTTTTAAATTTTTTTTTCTTTACGCCTAAAAAAAATTGAGAAAATCCAAAAATGACATCTTAATAAGTACAAACTATATGCTACCGGAAAATGAACGACATGATGAATACTATTTAAAAAACGTTCATGTTCTACACATTATAAACCACACCGCTTAAAAGTAACGCTCTGCATTGTGCGGACCGTAACGCTTACTGTCCGTCGGTTACGACAGTCGCCTGCCGCTCGACACTCTCCAATGTACGTGCGCCCTAAGTATGGAAAGATTGATTCTTTCTTATAGAAAAAATTTATACAATTATAAAAAAAATACATCATTGTAGAACCAAGACATTCCCTCGCTTCACTCAAAATCTAAAATAGTATCTAGGTATTTACCATATATCTCACAAACAAAAATTAAACATTCAATGATCAATAAAATTAACATTAATAAGCATAAGAAATATTCACGCTTTTATAAATTTAAAAAAATTAATCCTTGAACCTTTTACCATCAACATTTTTCTAAAAGTTAGACGAAAAAACTGCTGTTTTTAATTTTTTATTTTAAGTTTCCCCAAGGTTTGGCATAGAATCTCTAAAAAAAAAATTAACCTACCGAAATCTGGTATTAGAATTAATAGGAGTTGCTATTTTCAAAAATCAAATTTCAAAGGGTCAATATTTTAAAAATATCATCCTATCATCCTGGAAAAATTAGGTCATCCGTCTAAAATATCTTCGGTATTATTTCGGTTAACAATAGAATTCGTAGGTACATAACACCTATTGTTACTATTATATTTGGTTAATAATATAATTCGTACCTATTGTAACCCAAACGGGCTATCAAGTTCTTCTCCAAAAAGACTATGTAATGTTACCCAAAGGTGCTATTAAAAAGGTCAAATTTACCCAAACGTTTTCTACCCATATTTTCAGGATATGCACCACAGTGCCTAAAATATATTTAATTCTCAGTACTTGTATTATTTTGAACTTTCTCTTTTTATTGTCCCTTATAGTAGCTTTATTAAACATTTTTTGAATGATTGTATTTGAATATTTTCCACTTCGAGGTAACACATATATTAGCAATTTGCTCACCAACAACAGGTATATGTAGAAGAAGGAATGTTTGATAGTGTTTATATAGGTACTAAACATAATTATTATTAATTTTATTATTGAAATAATGGAAATTGATCTTTATATATTATTATATATATATATCGATGCCCTTCATACTTAAAAATACTTCTATAAATGTATGTAGGTACTTATACCTATATACTCATATATTAATACATATTATATTATTTTTTAGCTTTTACAAATTAAGACAATTTAATTATAATATACAATTTAAATTAGCTTTAACTGTATAAAACTTTTAAAACGTTTTTTTTTATTAAATTTTGGTAATCTTCTTATTTAAAAAACAGTTTTAAAAACCAATTTCTGCTATTCCATAATTTTACAATAAAACCCACCTGAAAAAAATTGTTTTAGTACTTATTTAATAATTAATTAAATTTTTTCGGGACCAAAAATACTATTTATAGCACTTTTTTGCTCTATAACAAATTTGTCCTTATTACTGTATCAAAAACCAAATTTATTTTAGATACTACAGGAAGATTGATTCTCTAGGATTTTTTTTTTGTTTCCATTTAGTTAAAATATAACAAACTGATAGTTAAACAAATAGCATGATTACACGACAGTAAAAAGTATTACTTATATGGGACTATTTTTAGATTACTTTTAAAAAGTATTTTAAAATTTTTAGTTGTTAAATTTTAATTTTTCAAACATTTTCTCAAAATTACCAATACTGGACCCTTTGAAAATGTATCGCGTGACGTCCTTTTAAGTTATAATCAGTAAGTTTATAATGAATACAAATCTTTTGACAAAATTTAAATCGAGTAGTAGAAAGTACAAGAAAATGTTTTCCTTTGAGCAGTTTAGGGGACAAATTTAGAAAAAATTTAAGGAGCATTCAGAATTTCTGTACATTTAGAGTGATTATAGCTCACACATACTAACGTATAACATAAGATACATCATACATTGCCTATATTGGAAATTATCTGCTCTAACAGCCTTAATTATTTTAATATATTATATGAACTCAAAATAAAAATTCAAATTAATTTATGACGAAAAATTCAAAATAGCTATTTAGTAAATATGAAAATTAGAATAATTTATTAAAGGCACCGGTGCAAAAACTAGATATATCCAAATTTTTAGCTATAATATAGAGGAGCAGGAATTTTTTTTCAAAAATAGTCATATAAATAGAATAACTACTAGATTTTGATATACAAAAATAAGAAAAAACTTCATTATTTACAAAATGGGGTCTAATAATATGTCCCTAGCCCCCTTCAGGTTTTTTGTTATTGGATCAAAAATAATGTACATATTCTGAAAATAATGATACAAATTCATATAAATAACGTGCATTATCTGCATGAAAATTACACATTTTAGAATTAGGGTGGGTGGAGAGCGGGCGACATGTGCATATTTATAGTATATAGGTACACTAATTACACTAACTATATAAAAATATGTGTAGTATCTACTGAATACATATTATACCTACAGTTTTCTTAAGGGATTATATAATATATACAAGTTTAGGGATATTTTAAGAAAAATTTAACGAATTAAAATTTTTAGATTGCTTAAATATTAGCTGAGTATTAGTATTTTAAAAAGTCATGCTTTCTTCCAAATATGTAACTTTTTTTTGAAAAAAAAAATGGTCTCTGAAGATGTAAAGTAAAATTCATATCGTCTTAAGCCATTTTGGTGCCAAAATAATGTTTCTTCGATAATTGTGTACCTATTGTGCATATAGAGCCATACCTTATTTTAAGATTACCAAAATACACGACGTACCTATTTTTTTAAGAGAGAATCGTAAATCGGGAAAAACGAATGTTTAGTAACTATATTATATAGTATAGTATATAACAATTTAATATTTATCTATATATTTTATGAATTTGTAGTATAATATAAAATTTACTATAGGTACCAATCATAATGCTTATATTTTACTAATGGTTAATTAAATAAAAAAATATTTTTTTACCTAGTACAATTATTTATAGGATTTAGCCCTCTCTCCCTCATGGCATCTAGTTACACTTTCTGTTTTTACATTATACCTAAAATAATATATACCTATGCTCTGTACTAATTAAGTATAATTTATAATCCTCTTTTCTACACATTATTATTTATTATGTATTACGTATTATTTAACTAATATTTAACTAATATACAAAAGGAGTACTCTGATCTTTAAAAGCTTACCCTGTTTCCGGTAGCAAATTGCATCTAGTTATTTTATTTAGGTCATTTTTCGATTTTCTCAATATTTTTTTTAATGCATAAAGACGAACTACCAAAAAATGATAATAAAAAAACGGCAAAAATACGATTTCGTCAAATCGAGATTTTTCATTTCTTTGTAATTTCGAAAATAATGACTTTAAAATCTTGAAATTTACATTGAATATTTAATTTAGTAATATATTAACGTTGATTAAGTTTTTTTTAATTTTTTTTCAATTTTCGGCTATTTATAGACATTTTAGATTTTGAAGTTTTTAAATCCTAATAGGAGTAATTTAGGATTTTAAGATTTGAAAATTTTATTAAACATTAAATATACATTACTCTAATTAAATTTTAAAAAAATCTCAAAAATTCGTAGTCACGATTCATTTTATAGGTATAGTCATTTAAATTTTGTCAATAAAATTATCAATTTTGAGGTATTTAAGTCCAAATAGTTGATAAAATCAGATTTTAAGACCTGCAAAAATGTAATATAACGTTAGTCGTACATTAATTTAACTAAATTTAAAAAAATCGATGGGAAAAAAGTATTTTATATTCTGAGCGTTGCGAAGGAGCTATATAGTGGTTTTACAATGTTCATTTTTTTTTTTTAAAACATATTTTTTACCAGAAGGAGAATTCCAATCTTTACAAACTACTCTGTTTCCCGTGAAAAATTGTATCTAGTTGGTACTTTATAAAGGTAATTTTTCAATTTTCTCAATAGGTTTTTAATGCGCAAGTAAAACTACCAAAAATTGATGAAAGAATGGCAAAAATACTATTTTGTCAAAACGAAATGTTTTCATTTCTTCGGATATCAAAAATCAGTACAGACTATTTTTTAACAACTATTTGTTATTTACCTCAATGTCAGTGGTTTAGACAAAACATTGGAATCATAATTGTTTATTTTGAATAATTTATTATAGACTGTAATCATATATATTAAAATAATGCAACCAATAAAGATTTTTAAAAAAAGTCAAGGAGGAGCGATCTACCTAAAGCCCCCCCCCCCGTATAACTGCCACTGCTATATCATTATTTTAGACATAATGACTAGAGATCGAATGTGTACTGCAATGAGGTTGTACAGACGTGTATTGCATTATGGGGCGTTCAAGTACTACGTAAGCGCCTAGGGGAAGGGGGGGGGGTCTTTTGTGTGCTTACATTTGCTGACAAGAGGGGTAGGATGGTTAGAACCATGCTGACTTCAGCAGTAATAAAAAAAATAAAAATATGTACTTATTTTTATCAAAATATGTAAAATGAAATTCAAAATATGTAACAAAATTTTTCATTTATTTTTAATTAATTCATATAAAATTCAGAATTTTTTTTTTTTTTTTTTGTAATAGAGAGGAGTGGTCGGACATTTGCTGACGAAATGCTGACAAGGGGGAGGAGGGGGTCTAAAAAGGTCAAAAATATGCTGACATAATACTTAAGAAAAAAGGCAATGGGAGGGGTACCATCCCCATACCCTCCTGAGAACGTCCATTCTTGCTGTAATATAAATCGAAGAACATAATATTAGATTACCCACCTTCTTTTTCTCCTTCGTCTTCTCTCCCAACTATTTGGAGTCGGTCATATTAGATTACTCAATAATAAGTAATATTATTTTTCCCTTGGATTCATACAATGTTTTTTTTATACGAGTACACCGCCATTAACCATAATAATATTTTGTTATCGCCTATATTGAAATATTTATAATGTCTAAAAACTGTGTAGTGTGTACTGTGTGTAGGTAGTTTTGTACATAGATAAGTTCTTTGTCAGTCGTTTTCCACTGGCAGTGTTCATAGTTCATGTCAAAGAAATATTTGTCATATTATATTGTCGAATATTATACTATCACTTCCAAAACGTTGTTTCCCCTTATAAATAAAAACACCAAGAGTGGGACAATTTCATCAATTATTATGTACAAACATATAGGTACCTAGCTATTTCTATTCCAAAACAAATGGTTCTAAAAACTTGAAGTTTTCACAGAGTATATTTATTATTCTAGTATCTTTTATCTAGTCCACTTAACTAAGATATTTACGTTTTCGAATTTAATTTTAATTTTATATTATTTTAGTTTTGTAATTATTATTATTTATATGCGAGAGATATTTTAATGTAGATACATAGGTTAGGTTATAAATTATCATTTGCAGTTACATATTAATAAATTTCAATCCAACGAATCATAATATTATTTTTAAAAGTTCTTTACATTATTTTTATTCAAACAAAAATAAAAAAAAAGCAATCTTTACGTTTTTATGTGGATATTATAACGGTGAATAATCTTTGAAAAAAGCTCCCCATTGGAAGGATGATGGACATGAGAACAAAGTAAAGCTTAACAACGGTTTTATATTACATTATAGAATTATTATAACCCAGTGTTTGGACTTGAAAATTGAACTTGTTCACGTTCACGTTCAAATATATTTAAAAAGAACACGTTCTTCAAAACAATTTTAATTAATTAATAATTATTAACAACATATATTTTTCTGATATATTTACCAAAATATTATCGATTCATGAAAACTATCATTTTCATTTTATGACAGTCCCACGTAATGGGACTTTTGAGTATTATATTTGTACCCATATAATATAATTATATATCTACTATTATATTTGAATATAATAAGGTTTACAGCGAAGTACAAATGCATTTTAATTTAATTTAAACGACCTGAAAATTGCTCAAATTCTTTAAAAATATAAACGTCCTTCACGTTCACATTCTATTTTGACAGAAACGAGTGGCGTTCGAGTGTCGTTCACAAAATATGAACGTGAACTTGCGTTATAACTTTATAACCACGTTATAATCATCTGTTTTTGTTTGAAATAAAAAAAAATGTTGGTGCCTATCTATGTGTGCACATATATGATATAAGTATTATGTATTTATAATCAATGTAGCAGTTCCTAAGTCAGGCACGAATCTAGATCATCATTTGGCGGGGGGGGGGGCGATAAATTTAATAGGTTTTCTTAACTTTAGTCTCTTTTTTCAGCCAACTTGTTAGCATATTATTATTGCATTTATTCATAATAATAACTAATAAACGTATAATTATTACAATAGTACAATACAAAACTCCAAATGCCAAAACTCATACAAACAATACCAAATTTGATTTTCAGTTGACTGTTAACACAATATTATATACACATAGGTTAGGTATAAATACTTAGCTTATCAGTTAATTTAAAATATCGCACTAGTAAAATTCACCACTATACAACGTTGAATACATATCAGAAGACCAATTTATATTAGTTTTATTATACAAAATACCTACCTATTATCACATTTTTATTAATTCATCACATTATCACCAAAATTTGTTTTTTCATTTGACGAAAATATAATAATTAATACCGGTTCTTATAGCGCTATAGTACTGGGATATTATTATATAATTAATTAACTATCGAATTTCGTATCCCTAATATCATATAGGCTTTGGGGGGGGGGGATCGATCCTATCGTCCCCCCCTCAAATACGTCCCTGTCCTAAGTAAAGGTATGCCAGCGACAAGCACCTATATACACTATACATAATAGACTATAATTTATTATTAGTTAGCACATCAAAGAGGCGAGGTGCGTTGCGTTGCGTCCTGAAAAAACCATAAAAGCATAACGAAACTAATTTACTATCTATTATCAAAAGTTATCTTTAATATTAATATTAGGTCCATCCCTATATGAAAACAATGTTGACATAATGGGAACGTTTTTGGTGACCAAAGAACTTGCAATGTACCCGGAAAAGTTTCAGTCCTTTTATAGGATGTTCCAAAAATCCTATCCTTCCTATCCAGGGACGAGCCGAAGACATATTTCTTGGGGGAAAGGCTATGTGTCTCTAAGATAGGACTTGAAATGAAATGTAAAAAGCAAACAAATAAGTCATCAACTTTTTTCTAATTTTGCCGACTAAATATTCAACAATTTTTATATTGACTTCATTCCGAACAATAAAATTTCTAATTTTCCAACTAAATTCCAAAATAAGCAAAACAAAAAAAGTCAGTCAACTTTCTGTCGACTGAACTTCATTTTGCCGACTACATTCCTGGGTATATGGTGGGGGGGGGGTATAATACCCCCCTAGTATCATTACTATTCGGGATATGGTACAAAATACAATAATGAAAAAAGATAAACGTTATCGTAGAGCAATAACAGTGGAAAAGAGGCTATTAATTTAACTAAATTGTATTATGTATATTAATATAATATTTATTAATTTATATATAAACATTAATTAATTATTTTTAAATAATATTATAATAGGTATAATATAATATTCAGTTATCCAAATTGAAATATACCTATACCTAAATAAAATTACATATTATAGGTATTTCAAATTAATTTATTTTAGTTAAATTATTAACGCTTGAACACAATTTAAAATAATTTCGTTATCACAGCATTAATATGATACAAGAAAAACCGCGGGCGTCTTCACAAAAATACCGCCAATGATCGGTTCGCACTATAACGCGTCGCGACCCAACACGCCTCAATAGATTGGTGTGCGTTATTCCATAAGAATACACATGTTCCATTTTTAATTTTTCACCGCGACGCACCTCGTCTCTTTGGTGTGAGCTCGGCCTTAGGCACACCTATTACGTAGGTGTCTATTTATATTTATATACCCCAAATAAAAATTTCCACTCGTCAAGTGGTGGCCATTCACACGGACAGACGACAATGTACATTGTGATTAGTGATAACTATTTATTTTATTAATAATTAATTAAATATATTAAAAATTTAATTAATTCAGAGAATACAATACTCTTTTAAAAATAAAAAATAAAAATTTTGAAATAAATATATTTCATAAAAAATGACAATATACTTATATAAGTAAAATGAATATATATTATAAAAAATATATGTCCCGAGAGTATTCAAAAAAAGATTAAGTATAGGAGTAAGTAACAATTATTACTTTCGACCGTAAGTCATCATCAGGTTACAAATGAATAATAATAATAAATTTATTCATTTGTAACCTGATGATGACTTATGGTAGAAACTAGTTATTACTTAAAATATTTTTTTGAATACTCTCGTCACATATTACCTATTTTTTTTATATATTCTTATATATTATACGAGTATATCTATATTAATTTAATTTCTCATTATATATTAATTTTACTTTTATATATTATCATTGATTGTATAAATATTTTATCTCTAAAATTATAATAGATATTTAATTACCTATACGTATACATGTTATATTTCAAATGTGATCTATGTTCGTAAAAAAAATAAGCTTGACTTAACTGAATCATTGAAAAAATATATTAACCATTAACAATAAATGTTATCTATTAACTTAACTTAACCGAGTTTAAAAAAATTATTTCCCAGCATTGTCTTTTAGTATTTACCTTTTACTTTGAAGAGGAGAACACTTTATATCATCACTTTTAACAGTCAAAACGGCTATTTAAATTTTTTCAATACGTTTCAATGTATTTTGAATTATATGTTTGTAAATACCTATATGTATTATGGTATATGATTTTATACTTTGAGGTCACCACTATAGTACATATAGGTACGTAAAATAAATACCTATCTACTCTAAAATACAAAAACTAAAAAATTGATTTCAAAAATAATTAAATATTATAAAATAGTATAAATGATAACAATGGCACAATATATACAGCGAACGTGACAAAAAAATTACACAAATTACGACGGAACTGTTGAATGATGACTGAACTAGAGCTGGTGGCGGCAGCGTTTATAAGCGGCTGTATAACATTCTTGAGGCGGCGTGGCGAGATGCACAATGTTGTGAAATAAAGGAAGCCGGTCATAAATGTTTTTTTCAAATATTACCTATATTTTTAATACTATATTATAATTATATATAAGAATACTTAGGTATATAAAAATATTTAAATTGCTCCAGACCGATTTCATTTTTTCTTTTTTATGACCGATATGTAACTATTTGTAACCACAAATTCGTAAATTATTTAATAAAAAATTCTGTAAAATTCAATTTTAAAACTAATTTTAAATCGTTTTTAAGGTGTTAAATTAAATAAAAAACACCCGGGATATTTTCGATTTAATTTACGACTTTTGCAACGGTAAATTCGTGAACTTCAAAAATCGGTAACTTCCAAACTACGTCCGTCCAACCAATTTTTAAGAATAGAAAAATATACTAACTAATATGAATTAATTCAAAAATCACGAATTTTCACATTTTTACAAGGCGTTTTGAAAAAAATCCTGTTTTTTATTGGCTTATCATTAATACTTTAATTAAGTACTTCTCACTAAATTAAGTACGAAATATAAATTCTGATAATAAGAAATAATCATCACTGTAAAACCACTAGCTCCCCTCACATCATTCAGAATCAAAAAAGACACTTAGATATAGTTATAAATATAAATATTTATTTTTGTTACAGGCTAGTGTATAGGTTACATAATATACATAACTTTTATAATGTAAACGACTTGAAAAAAACTGTGGGCTCAGACAGACTCAGCGCAGTCTAGGACTACTAAATTTCCATGCGAATTTTATATTATATTATAAGTAAACCAATATATTCAATGGAATCATAAAATAATAATTTAATCAGTTTGGATATTATACTCGACAACAACCGTGCAATAATAATTATTCTAGAAACCTGATAATGATCTCGTATGGTTAATCAGTACCTACTTGCTTACTACCTAGTACCTACTATGCTTCTCGTACGCGCATGCACACGTCAATTGACAATAACGGTACAAAAAATTTTTTTTTTTCATTTTACGTCTGTAAAGACCAATAAACCTGACAGAATTAAGTGTACTTGCAATGTTCCGATTTTAATTCCGAAAATATATTTAGATTCTGTAAATTCTTTACTAGAGAATGTTGGAAATAATTTTTTCATAATATAATGGTTTGCTTTTATATGACAGAGGTTTGCAAATTAGTGAATTTCCAAAAATATATCTCTCTTTTATACGTTTTTAGCAAAAGCCAAAAGTATAAAAATTCTGTTTCCAACATTTTCTAGTAAAGAACGTACAGAATCTTAATATATTTTCAGATTTTAAATCGGGATATTCTATGTATAGCCTTAATTTTGTCAGGCTTTTAGGTCTAAATCAATGAAATAATATATCGCTTTATACGGAAACATAAAGAAATGGGTCATCTATTCAACCAATATAATTTAATTTTCATATTTATATAAAATAATTTCTGTTTACAGAAAATAAATAGATTAACTATTAATAAAGTTATGTGAGATCAAAAAAGGTGAATACTTTAAATCGTTATACTGATTAATTTAAGTTTTGCGACTTATAACAAGTGTGCACTAAATCATCGATAATATGATAAATATTATTAATATATTACTGTATTACACATACCATTGATATTTTAATAATAGTAAATCAATGCACATACCTACCTACAGAGCCGTCCTTAAGATTTACGAGGCCCAGAGCAAAAATTTTTGCGAAGCCTATTTTTCTGGTTATTTGTATCGCTAAAATATCCACTATTTTTTAATAAAACTAGTGTTATTTAAATAGAAATTATTTAAATCGTGCATATTTCTTATCAGATTTAAAATACCATATTCTAATAAAAATATACATTTACATATAAATTTGTTCCCTTATAATAATTAATAAACATACAGATTAAAGGTAAACAAATTTGTTTATTAAAATTAAATTTCAAACATTTAATTAAATAGGTATAATAAGACATTTTAAGAATACGTATTAAAGTTTTCCTCGTTTTTAAATGTTTTTAAAAAAAACATCATATAACAGAACAAATAATAATTTTAAAAAATATTATACAAATTAATTTTTCTTGATTTTAATTCTGAACATTTTTCAATGATATTATTGTAGTTAAAATTTTCATTTTTCACATAAAGCACATTCAATTGAAATAAGAGCCAAATCAAAAACACGATTCTGAACCATTGTTGTCCTTAAATAATTTTTAATCAGTTTTAACTTTGAGAAACTTCTTTCTGAACTTGCTGTTGTAATTAGGATCGTTAATAATATTCTTAATGCAATGGAAAGATTTGGAAATGAAACAACTGTTGTTTCTATTAAATCAAGACACTCAATAACTGTTTTTTGTTTATTTAAAATTCTACAAAAAATGTTTAGTTCTTCTAAAAGTTCAATACCATTTAAATCACTATTATCGCCATATTTTAATAATATTTCTAAATCTATACAATGCATTCGTAATCCCATCATTCAATAATTTTACATTTTCAATGTTATATGAAAACCCGAAGTTTTCTGAATGATGGGATAGTTGATGAAATTGTTCATTTATTGATACAATGCATTGATCTATTACTGCTCGAAAATATCTTGAAAAAACTTTTGTTCACCAGGACCTTTACCAGTATCTTTGTTTTCGTAATTGAATTGTCTACTTTTTTCAAAGTTCTATGTTGTTTAAAAATTGGTGGAATTTCAAAGTTAGTACATGATTGTTGTGCATAAATACTGCAGTATTTTTCGACGACTGAAAATCATGTTCTCGAAAATTATAAAAAAAAGTCTTTAAAAGACCCCTTAATAATTAAACAGCAGTATTCAATTCCATGTTTTCACTTTGAAGACTTTTACTCACTTTGTTTATGGCAAACAATAGTTCATATCAAATTACTACACTCAAAATAAAATCACATTCATAATTAATAATTAAAAAATAAGTAAATTCATAAATTGCCATAGATAAACTTTCACTTTTTACTTTAGGATCCTTTGTTCTTTCACCTACTTTGACTAAAACATCATGAACTTGATTTAATTGAAATCCAATAGACTTAATAGACACGACTCGAGATTCTTATCGTGTATTTGACATTGGCTTTAATGTAAAATTCGAAATATACTTTAAAAGCATTGTTCACCTTTCGGTAGAACCAGAAAAAATTGTATATTGAAAGATCCAAGAAAAGAACAAAAATAATCCATTTTTTCGATTTTAAGAAAATTATATTTTAAAGTTTGTAACGTTGTCAAAAATATATCGAATGACATTTTGTAACAACTGTTGTTTTCTCAGATCCCCCTACGTCCACTGATTAGGTACTTGCTAAAAATATTTTTAAAAAGTGTTTAGTCTTTCTATTTTTAAAAATGTTTTTCCCAACTTAACTTCAAACCACTATATTATAGTCTTTGAATTATACCAAAAAAAGTCATAGCATCTGGTATCGGCGATGTAATGTCTCCAAGAAGCTAATTAAAGCTGTGAGCCGTGCGTGGAACAAAAACAGTTCTAGGATTTTCAGGAAATATTATAGACTGTACCCCTTGGTTTCGGCCTACCATATTTACGCCATTATCGTAAGCTTAGCCACGACAATTATTTAAATCTAAATTCATTGATTTTAATTGTGCTTTTATTTGATCAGTTAAATTTAAACCTGTTTTACTTGTAGTATGAATAAATCGTATAAAATATTAATTTATTTCACATTTTAAATTTTCAGAAATATCTACAATACATAATACAAATGTAAGTTGCTCCTTATAACTTTTATCTGAAGTTCCGTCATTTAAAATCGTGAAATATTTACTTCGTTTAACACGGTTTATTATTTCTTCGCGGACTTTAGAAGCAATTATATTAACGAGTTCATTTTGAATACTAGGTCTTAAATAATGATCGTGAATTTCATTATTACATACGTTTACATTACATTACTATACGTTTTAAATTATCAGCCATAATTAAATCAAATTTCGCTACCATTTGTATAAGACCTAAAAATTTACCATTATTTCCGTATACAGTTTAGAACTTGTACCGCGAAAAGCATCGTTATGCTTTTGGGGTCTATTTTTTAATTTTAAATTAGTGTACTAAATACTAATCATATTAGTACCTACACTAAAACATCATATTTTAGTGTAACTATTAGTGCAAAACCAGAAAACCGTATTTTTAAATTATGGCATACCTACTAAAACTTTTTTATTAGTGCAGCAAAGTTTTAAATCAACTTATTAGAGTGGGTATCTATCACACTAATCCTAACTTTTGGTTAATAAATTAATGTTATCAATAAATATTTTAATAATGATTAAAAATATATAATATAATTACGTTAAAAATTAAATTGTGTTTGTATTTTATTACCTATATTATATATTTATTGATTTTTGTATTTTATTAAGAGGATGCTATACCCGCATTTTCTGTCTCCGTCCATCTAATTGGCAATATAGCAAAATTATACAACGCAAAATTGAAATTATGGCATTTTGGTTAGATTTAGAGCTTAAACACCTATTATCA